>KZ808703.1:79451-97882 GCA_000696205.2 Oncopeltus fasciatus
GGGGGGGGGGGAGCTGTAAGGATATCGCACCTACATTCCTCATCGCTCCTCACTGATATCCGGAGAAAGAGGAACCTGTGGAGAAGGTAGTGAATCGATTTTTGATTGAAAAATTTTCGAGTAAAAATAAAAATTTACAAAGTTGGATCAACGAATTCAAAAGAGAATGTTTAAGATTTAATTTGACGGACGTCGAAAAATTGAAGCATTTAGATTATGTTTAAACTTGGATTGGTTTGTAGCAACTCAGTTAAAATTTGGAATAGATGCAGATTGGAAATTTTGGAAGGAAAATATCTTGATAGTTTTTTGTGACCTAAGTTGGAGGCCAGTAAATTACTCATATAATTTCCGTTTTTATTCTGTCACTTTAATCGATTTTGTCTTTTGAATCTTAAGAGATTTGGAACCGGATTTGTCAGAACGTGTAATCTTGAATTTAATTGTATTGGGACTGCCATTTCAAATTAAAACCAAGTTGAATCGTGCTTCAATTAATTCGATCGAGTTACTGTTAGCGGAAATAAAGAAATACGAAGGCAAATTTAATAGAAAAACGTCTGAGTTTGTGCTATAAAATAATAAAGGCACTTTTGATAAGAAGATTGTGACTTTGGAACGCGGGAAGTCAGATAGTTCGCCAAGAACAAATTTATTTGAGAAGAAACCGTGTAGCATCTGTGAGAAGAATGGTCGAGCCAATCGTTATCACCCTGAGACAGCGTGTTGGCTTAAAGACAAGCTGACGGATAATCTAGAGAACAAGAATTCGGAATCAACAGGTAGAAGTAAAGTATCATAGTCAAATGTAGCAGTGTCAAAAAACGTGTAAGAATACCACTTAATCAGGTTAGATGTTCTTATAAACGATTATGTTAATTGCGTGGCAATTTGCGATTCGGGAGCAACCGATTCTGTAATAAATTTTGAATATGTAAAGAAAATAAATCTTCCGATTTTGGAAAAGAAAGAAACATTTGAAACGATTAGTGGTATAGGAGGTATTTGTGGTGTAACTAGTTTTGAGTTGACAATATTCCGGCTTAAATATTTAGTGAAAATATTTGTTGTAAATGATAGAAATTTTAAGAATAATTTTGTATTGGGACTGGATAATATTTCTCTATTTAAATTGCTGCAGGATGAGAATTTAAATATCTCACAAACTGAATTGAGACAGATAGATAGGAAGATAGATGATGTTGAGGATAAAGTAACGGTGATAGAAAATGAAGAAATTAACATAAAAGATCTACCAGAGGATAAAGAGGTAATAATGATCAATTTTAATGAATTTGTAAAAATAGATGAATTTCAATGTAAATTGGAACATTTAAATGAGGAAAATAAAGTAAAAATAGAAAAAGTTTTGAAAGCTCACAGGGAACTTTTCGCAAAAGACAAATTTGATGTAGGTAAAGTAAAGGATTATGAAGCAATAATATATCTAAAAGAACATAAATATGTATCAAAGAAACCTTATAGGTGTTCTATTCATGATCAAGCCGAAATAGAATCTCAGGTTGTTAAATTATTGGAAATTGATCGTATTGAGGAATCGACGTCGCCCTTTGCGGTACCTGTAACGTTGGTTTATAAAAGAGAAGATTAAAAAAAAAAAAAAAAAAAAAATGGATTAGTCTGTGATTTTTGTGGATTGAATGACTTAGATGTGCCTGAAATTCAACCGTTTCCACTTATAGAGGATTTAGTGATTAAAACAAGGAATTGTAAATGGTTTTCAACATTAGATATAAATAGTGCCTTTTGCTCGCTATTTCTTTGAGACAAAAATATCGTTATAAAACAGCATTTGTTACCCAAAACGGTAATAACAATTTGAAATGTTTGCCGTTTGGTTTGAAGATTCTTTCTAACATTATTAAGAGACACAAATTAAGTGAATTTTGTATTAACTATATTGATGGTATATTAATATTTTCAGAAACTTTTTAGGAACATTTAATGCATTTAAGAAAACTTTTTACCGCAATTTTAGAAGAGGGATTTCGATTAAAGTTTATAAAATGTAATTTTGCTAGGGAGAATGTTAAATATTTTGGCCACATTGTGGGATTTAATTCGGTTAAATCTTTAATGGATAATTTAAAGCCAATTAAGGAATTTCCGCAACCGAGAAATAAAAAGAACGTCAGGCAATTTTTAGGGAAAGTGAACTTCTATTATGAATTTATTCTGGAAGCTTGTAAAATTTTAGAACTCTTTCATAAGTTATTACAGAAAAATGAAGATTTTAATTAGGATGAACTTTGTGAGAGGAATTTTGAAAAAATTAAGGAGTATTATGTTCGGAACCGTGTTTGACGGTTTTTGACCCGAAAACAGAAACAATATTAATAACTGATTAGTACATTAGTAGTGAGGGATGCGGAGCTATTTTAAAGCAAAAACAAGAAAACGGAGAATTTAAATCTGTTGCTTATTTTTCGAAAAAGTTGACAGAGTCAAAAAAAGAAAACAGCAATTTATTTAGAATGTTTGGCAATCAAGGCAGCGATTACGTATTGGCAGTATTGGCTGATAGGATTAAAGTTTACTGTATTGAAAGAACATAAATCTTTACAAAATCTAAAAGTTAAGGCAAGGACAGATGAAGAATAAAATTTAATTTTAATTTAATTAGGATTTAGGGATTTAATATTTTATCTCTCACAGTATAATTTATTTATTTAAAAGGCAGACAGTTTATCAAGAAATCCTGTATTTGATTCATTTACCGAAGAAGAGCAATTACGAATTGTAAATTTTTTACAGTTGGAAAGTATTCAAAAAGATCAAACACAGTTCGAATACGATAAATGCATAAATAAGAATGATTTATGGTACACTATGGTCCAAGGAACAGAGAAAATTATGATATCGGAACAACTAGCTAAAAAGTTGATTAAGAAAGTGCATTTGCGATTTGGGCACATTGGTAAAAAATTAATTATTTAATTATTAATTATTGATAATTACAGAATTTTACTATTTTAAAAACTTAGGGACACTTACTAAGAATATTTGTGATAATTGTGAGAACTGTATTAAAATAAGTCGAGATGCCCAGGAAAATATGGTTTATTGTCACAATTGGGACCATTGGTGGTTGGTTTTAGCGGGTACAGATCATCAAAAAATATTTGCATCTGTTAGTGGGTCATTTTACACGCTTTGAATTTATTGTAACGTCTAAGACACAGAAAGCTAATGATTTTATTAACTTAGTCCAAAAGGTTGATGGACACAATGTCAATCAAATAGGAATTTTGTTAACTGATCAATATAGTGGGATTAATTCTGTAGAATTCAAGGATTTTTTGAAACGGAATAAAGTAAAGTTAATTTTCACAGCAGTCGATTGTGCCTTTTCCAATGGATTGAATGAAAGATTAAATCAAACGTTAGTAAATCGTATTGGATGTAAAATAAATGAGGACGAAAATAAGAAACTTCCATGGTCAAAGATAGCAGTTACTTGTGTAAACGAATATAATGACACGGTACACAGTTCAACGAAATTTAGTCCAAATTATTTAATGAATGGAATTGATGTTAGTATTCTTCCAGATCAGATAGAAATAAAAAGGGATCTTTAAAACTATTGAAAAACAACATTCGAAAATTCGCTTCGCAAAAAATTCATAACATTTATTCATGTTATGAATAATTTATTTTATTCAATAATGTTTGACAAAACCAGAAAGGACGCTAATTTTCAAGTAGGAGATTCAGTTTATGTAGAACACAGGAACAGTTTAAATAGAAATAAATTGGACGAAATTAGAACAGGACTCTTCACGATAACAAAAAATTTGTCAGATTCTATTTTTAAGGTAGATTGTGGTTTTGAAAAAAAAAAAAAAAGAAATCGAATATATTTCATGTGTCAAAACTATTTCCTGTACCATGTTTAGAAGACTAAACATTGGAAAATTTATGAACAAGTGTGTAACATTTTTTCCTGTAACATGTTGAAAAAAAATTAATTTAATTAAATTAAAATAATTTTTTGGATTTTTGTAAAATGTTTCGAAAATTGAAAATTGTAAATTTTTTTTCTTCCAGAGGGGGAGATGTAAGGAGCGATATCTACATTCCTCATTGCTTCTCACTGATAACCGGACTTCTCACTGGACTCTCACTCCTCACTGATAACTGCGTTCTGTTTGGTGTGAAAGGTGAAAAGATAGATAAAGCAGTATAAGCAACTGGTCTCGCATTCCTAAAAAATGGCAGTGAGCCTTCTTAGAGTTTAATTCAAGCTAATATATTTTCATCTTTCCATTACCGCCTGACAATAAAGAATGAATAGACCTTCATAATTTCTTAAAATGTGTTTCTGCGTCTTCCTGTGAGAATCTGCTATTATCGTGTTAATCGAATCACAGTTAATGTGGAGTAATTTTTTCCAACCAAATGAAAATAATAACCAGTCAATTCCTTTTATGTTTTCAAAACCTCAATCTATTAGGTACAATTTATATTTTCTTTGGTCACTGCCTATAGTAACATTTACTTCTGCTACTCCTTTTACTTGTATTGGCTGTCTGGTATATGTTCTTAAGCGTAAATTGGTAGGCTATAAGGACTCAGGTGCAACTTCTTTGAATTCTTGTAATTCATTAGAGAAATACATGCTTTTATATCAACCTAAAATCGTTGAAGTGAATTTCCAATCTCAAGATTGATAAACAATTGAATTTGTCTTGTTGTGCTCTCTGAAAGCTGCCCCATTATGTTCTAATGATCCAAAGATTGGTAGTCTTGATTCTCACCATCTTCAACAATATCCAATAGAGAGATAAATGCACCGATAGAGATACTATTGAGCAGTTTTAAACCAAGAATCTGAAGGTCCCTTAAAAGGATTGTATAGCTTACGAAGATATTATAAATGCAACGACTTAGATACTAAAGAGCAGTGATGAGCAAAGAACCTGAAGGTTCTTAGAGAGGATTGTGTATCATAAGAATATATAATAATGCACCGATTGAGACACAAAAGAGCAGTGATGAGCCAAGAATCTGAAGGTCTCTGGATGGGATCGCATTGCATACGAACATATTATAAATGCACCGATAGGGATACTAAAGAGCAGTGATGAGCTTAGAATCTGAAGATCCCTGGAGATGAATGTATCGCATACGAACATATTATAAATTCACAGATAGGGATATTAAAGAGCAGTGATTAGCCAAGAACCTGAAGGTCCCTGGAGAGGATCGTATAAGATACGAACATATTATAAATGCAACGACAGAGATACTAAAGAGTAGTGATGAGCCCCTGTTGTTAGTTCGTTAGAGTGCGACAGGACACCGTCAGGGTTCCGTAAAAGGATATATAAGGATGAGGAAAGATTCATGGTATTTACTTGGGCTGTAGTGAGGAAGTAGCCTGCAAAGTGCGACTGTAAGGACTTGTATATTGGATCGGAGTTCGAATAGAAAGGATGTAAAAATCTCTCTCACATATTGGAGTTCTAAATTGGTGGTAGGAAGAGGGCTGTGTGAGATGGTCAGTCGTGTTGTTGGGTGTTGTGCTGAGATTTCAGGTGAGGCTGGCGTCTTGTCTGTAATAGAGATCTAGGCCTGGGTTGTAGGTGGCGTGTGTTTTTAGAGTAGAGGGCGCAAGTAGCGAGTACCTCCCGTCTCTTTTGACTGTTGCTATTATGGTGCTGACCGCCTCATTTAACGCTCCGCGGATTGTGTTTGCTACAATTGTGCGCGGTTTGGTATGCCCGAATCGCTGACAATTGTAGCACTGTACCACTTCTTTCTTTACGTAAAGTTTTTCAACTTTTATTATTGTGCCGCTTAGTGCCGAAATTGTGCATATTTCCTGAACTTTGGGCGTTTATAAGGTCTTAGAATATAAGGATGTTTTTCTCCACAAACCCTAAGTCGGTTAGCTCTTCCTTTATGGCATTTTTTGTTGTAGTAGGGGGAGGTTCTTATACTTGTATATTTTCCTCGGCCAACTTTCTCGTCTAGCTGTCTGCACATTGGGCTGAAATTTGAGATATTTTTGGCAAATATCAGAGGGGGCTTTGAAATTTGCCTTGGAGTTTGTAAGTTGTCCATGGTCTCTTCGTTGGAAAGAACGTTGAACGGGTTTGTGGTGAAAAATGGTAAGGTCTATGTGTGTTTTGTTGTAGCAGTCTGCGTGGTTGTAGGGAACCCGCTTTCATAGGGTGAGAGGTGGGTTAAGAACCGTTGATGATGTTCCACCCTCAGGTGGAGGTGTATGTATTTCCGCGGCTCTCGGTATCGTTGTTATTTGGGCTGGAAGACGAAGATGTCTTCGTGTCTCTATTTGTAGTCTTGCTTTGGCTTGTTTTGTGGGGTGACATTTTGGAGCCTCCAGTTGAATGAGGGCTGCTTTCATGGTTATTTTTTTGTGATAGCAAGCATCGTCTGGGTCAATACTCTCAATAGTCTTGCAGATGTATTGCATGGCTGCTACTGTTGCTGCTACTTTTTCTGGTTTTATGCTCGGTTGGTTTCTTGATGGCGTTGATAATCAACATTTTAGATTGATGCTAAGATATATGCTCCTAGCGAAAAGATTTGTAAGCTTTCAGTTTTATAGAAAAGATTAATCTTGACAACTGTTATAGATGACAATGGCGTCTAGAAAGTTTTCTGCCACAATTATGAATGTTTGACATTATTTAAAATTACTGAATGTAATAATTAATTTGGTTTAATACTCCTCATCTCATAACTGCTATTATAAAGTTATGTTTAATAGAGTTAAACAAGTATAACAACGCTAACTTCAAACATGTTTTGCGAATAAATCATTAGTGTTACCTACTAGCTATTAATAAAACACTGCATTTTCTTAACAAGGAACCGATGAAATTCTTCCAATCAAATTTTTAAGATGACTTACAATCCAAACCCAAGTCTACTGTCAAATCAATCCTTTTTATATGGATCGACAGTCATGCTAGTGGTTATATCAGTTGAAAACTTTATTAAATCTTACATTCTGGAAAAATTAGTGGAACAATATGCATTGTGTGTAATTGTATATTGATAAAAATAATAACATATACATGTTTACTAGCTTATATAACATAATTTTAAATGCAGAATTATTCTTAAGAATACTTTTTGACCCCGACGTAGAATGAAGGGGGGGGGGGGGCTTTAGAGAGTGTTTCTTGTGCTAAAAAAATTGTGTTTTTTGTAATTATTATTAAGTATATATTAGTGATTATTCGAATATTTATACAAATTGATGGGAATAAGAAATTAGGACATTTAATATTTCTGTAAATTTGTCATATAATAGTATTGCTATTTATATGTGTGTAAAAATTACATAAATAAACAATATTTAATTTACAATGCTGCTCATTTTTATACGACTTTACTTTCCGTCCTTTATTTATAACATTCTTTTACTCCTTACATGTTTTAGAGAATTTGTGTTTGAATGTTGTGACACAAACTGAGTCACACCGGAATGGTTCAATCATAATCGTCAGTTACTTGACTTATGCATTTCAAAGAAATATTAAAAGTTAGCCTTATGGCTAATGTTTTGTTAGTGATCCCTTGATAATAAGTCACACAGCTCTTGTTAGAAGCTAGTGTAAGTTATACAATATACTTAGTCTTTGGCTTTAAGTTTTACATAGAAGGGCAAGAGGTTATAATTATTACTGTTTGGGTTGTTTTTTTTTGTTTTGCTTTTTAAATGTTTTTGTTTTAACATTTATCTGCCTTACTAGGGCTAAGTAAGCAAATATTTTATAAGATATACCGTACCAAAGAAATTCTATCTGTTGAATTATGAATGCTCAAAGTTTTACTTTAGCCGAGAGACTTATACCATCTACCTACATTCAGCAAGCTGTAGCTGCCAAAAAGTGTCGTGAAAATCTTATAAGGACTTTAATTGAACAGGTAAGAACTATTAGTTATTTTGTATAGAAATATTGAATAGTCTTTTACTTTGTTGAAGGTAAAAATTCTATGTTTTGAAGGTAATTTTTTAACACAAGTGTTAACTTGGTGCAATTTATTCCAGACTAAGTTGTTTGTTTTTTTCTTATTTTCTCATAAGTGTTAAATTTGGTTTATCAGTTATAATCCCTTGTGATTAATTTATTTGTAGTTTACTGAATGCACTTTTTTTGTTTTATTTCCTGCCCATTTTAATGATTTATTTAAATGGTTACAAGCTCTCATTAAATTGCTATGCAAGTTCTATTCTTTGAATCCACCCCTGTTTTATTATTAACTTTGGTTTAAAATTTAAGCTACAAATTTATCTAATTTGTAGGAAACTGAAAGTTAACAAAAAATATTTCTCATTTGAAAGCAAGATAAAAATAAATTACTTTTGTTTCAAATTGTCCCTTATAAGATCTATAAAAAAAATTCTTTACCTATGAATTTCCTTGTTATCCTAGAAAAACTTCAGGCTTTACTAAAGTTAGCTAACCAGTTGCTTGGATCAACCACTTGACTACAACCAAATTTACCTTTTATCTCTTCAAATATAAGACTTAAAAGCCGTATAATTCTTGAGTTAGATGAAACATGCATTATTTATGTATAAAATCAAAATAATATAATTGGTTTCTGGTGCGATAATACTTGTGACCAATTTCATGTGGGAACATATCTCTTTATTGGCTATTAATATATTAGTTTCACTTTGCTTAAAACTGTTATTTTGTAAGTGGAACTAATATTTTATATAGTCAGGGTTTATTCATTAATTTTTTCTGAACTTTTTCTTTTAAATTTACAATTTTTTTTTTTTTTTTAGTTGTTTCTTCCAAGGGTAAAAACATCCATAATGTGAAGCTCATAATTTGACTCATAATATTTCAAAATATACCTTTTCATTGAAATATTAAGATTTTTAACCTTACCAGTATATTTCCCAGAGAAGTGTATTTTCGTAGACTAATTTTGGTTAACCAGTAATAGCCTATAAGCAAAAGAATATTGCTTGTCAATAATTGTTACATGTCAATTGAGTTAAAACATTTGTTAAGTATTTTCTTTATTGCAGTTTTGAAATCAATAATAAAATGTTCAGTAATTGCCTATTTAATTCATAAAGATTTTTTCCAGTAGCTTGAAGAATTTTAGTTTATCTTCTTCTGTAATTGATTATATGATAGTCGTTTTATGAAAAATAAACAAATTATTTAAAATAGTCCAAATGGAGAGTTTTTTTGAGCGTAGATATTATTATTAATGATTTTAGTTGAGGTTCAGTCAGGGTAGATCCAAAAAAAATTTAAATTAAAAAAAAAGTGTATTTTTTTTAATTGATTATCTGCCAATGTTTCGGCTCACATTGTAAGCCATCTTCAGGGCTGTAGAAATACAATATCATGAGAATACAATAATAATTGACAATATTATAATATAGAATTACCATTATGTAATGGGATACGGAAATAGAACAAATTTCTTCAACTTATTCAAACATTTTCCACATTCTAAAAACCATTAGCCCTCATTCTCAATAAACCTGTCAACCTTTTTTCCCAGTTCCTAAGTTATTTCTTCCCAATAACACCCTTCCTTTTTTCCTTTGTCCTTTCATTGCCCCCTTTTAAAACATGCCGCTCTCCCTTTGTACCTTCCGCTTCTTACCTTCCCCCCACCCACCCAACCACCACCCATAGTGTTTGTCTAAAAATTATATTTTCTTCTTAGTCATGGAAATGTGAACTTAGGGTCAGGACATCCTCTCTCGTCTACATGATAGGAAGGTGTGGACAATTACTGTTTTAATTTATTCAATTCTTTTTTTTAATAGGGTATTGTCTGCATGTTTTTAAATTCTCTTACATAGCTTTCTACATTCATACTTTCGATATCACATTACATAATGGTAATTCTATATTATAATATTGTCAATTATTATTGTATTCTCATGACATTGTATTTCTACAGCCCTTGAGCCGAAACGTTGGCAGATAATCATTTAAAAAAATACACTTGTTTTAAAATTTGTATTTTTTGGGGTCTACCTTGAACGAACCCCAACTAAAATCATCTAATATTTAAAATAGTATTTCATTGTTAAACATTCAAGAGTTTTAATCTTTGAAATTTGCTGAATTTGAGATTTTTTATTTTATTAAAGTAAAATAAGAAATTTTAAATGATTATGTAATAATATACTCATTAATTTTTTCATTGTGCAATATTTTGTTACACCCGAACTTTTTAAAATTTAAATCTATCAAATGAGTTCTCTCATAAACACCAATATAAATAAGAAAGTAAATATGAAAATTTGTATTATATTATTTACAACCTAATTAAGGAAATAGGAAATAAATATATCATTCCTATATTTTTGTTTATTAGATTTTTTATTTGATCTTTGTAAATAAATTTCTTTGGAAATTATTGAAAGCCTCTAAGATTCATATTGAATATTTTCTTATTAATAATGTCATTCAGATCAAGGAGGTATTATTTACCAGGTAGATAATTTGAGGGGGATGAGTCAGTGAATAGAAATGAATTCAATTGGAATACAATTCGTTAACCAAAGATTTAATTTTTACATTACTCAATCCCCTTTATCCTCCTCCTCTTTGTCACTATCTTACATTTATTATTGTTTATAATTTTTTTTTTTTCAGAGGAAGTGGCCTGAAGAAGGTTGGGATGATGCCACAATTGAACTTTTTCTCAATGATCTGGCCCAAATGGATAGCAATAATTTCCCTGAAAACAGTGGTGTTGGTGAACGAGAAGCAAGATTTGCCTCAGGTTGTTTGATCTTGTTTTATTGTTTTAGACTAATACTTGGAATTATCTTATTTATATTTTACTATATTTAATTGGGATAATAATTCCCAAAAGTAAATAAGTATAAAATCATGTATAATAATGTCTCAATATATTAATAATTTAAAAAGACAAAGTAACTGGATTCTGGAAGATAATGTACACCGTAAAACCTAAATACTATCTTAACTAAATTTTTACTTGAAATCTTAACTCAAACATTAAAGAGTGATTACAGTCTCCATATTTTATCCCCCCCAAAAAAATCTTAGTTCTTCCTCAGAAGATTCTTGCACTTAAGTAAGCAACTAGAAAGTTGGTTAAAAAAATTCTAGAGAATTCTAGATAGTAAATTACTCTAACCACCGTAAAAATACTGTTGGGCAGAGATAGACTGAGGAATGACCACCATAAGGTAAGAAGCTTTCTTTTATTTTATGATAGTCAATAACATATTCTTCTCAAGAAAGCTAAAAATTGTCACACGAGCCTTTATCCTTTTGTCATTTAAGTTAAGTTCCCTTCTATGTCACCCCACCATTTGGAAACAAAGCATTTTCCAGCATCACTAATTCCATTATTTGATCTAAGTCTGCAATGTGGTCTTTCCATCATTATTTGGTCCTCGGATCTCTCCATGCAAGAGACACTTATCGCCCTGATGATGACTTACAAGCTAAATCAAAACATTGGGACAATAAAATAACATAACTACCCGATAATTTTGGGGTTTTATATTTTTCTCATCCTGGCCAAAGCCCTGATTAATTTCCCAAGCATAATACTCAATGGCCGACCAACCAATATGAATTACAATTAGATGCCCCTTTGTTGGGGTTTGGTCAAGGCAGATCCAAAAAAAAACACGAACTTTAAAAAAAAGTGTATCTTTTAAAATTATATATAAATTACATTTATTCTTTTTATCAGATTTAATGCTAATTATGTATTCTTACCTTATATGATTATTTTCTAAATATGTAAATACCCTGCAAATTGAAAAAGTTCATTCTCATTCATTCACTAGCGACATATGGTCCAGCTGATAATGCTAAACAATATGAAAAAGATAATTTTTTTTGTTAAAGTATAATTTTATTAGTTATTATTTCTGGTCATAAAAATATGCCCAAACCGGTAATATATTTCACTCATCAATTTAGATTTCAAGTCTATTGGCCTGAGGATTTTCTATCTTAAAATGAAACATTTTCCCCCCAAAATATCAGTCTAGGTAAACATGTCTCCACTAAGCCCAGTTGAAAAGAATTCATTGAATGGACTGTGGCTAGGTCAGTGCTGATTAGAAAATCAACCTAGGTAATTTCTTGTCTTACCTAAAGACTGTGGGCATATATTTATACAAATGACAACTGCATGATGATAATAAGTTTTGCAGCTGCAAGAGTTCTGGTTTTTAGTAGTGCACTGTTTTCCACAAGAGTTCTTGATTCATAGCACTCAAACAATGGTGTGACAAGCAGTTAAATTGTAATAAAAGGCCTTGATTTGCTCTAAGCATTTATCTAGTCTGATGAATGTTGGACTACATCGGGGAGTTAAAGTCAATTTTTACCACTGCCTTGTATTCAGAGAAAGAATTTCTGTGACAAGAGAAACAGTCAAAACAGAGAGACTAAGTCTTTCTTCACTTCTCACTGACAAAGGGTGAGAAATTTCCCCAAAAATTTTACTCATTGTATTTTTTTTATTTTTGTGTTCACTACACTCTTTCTCCCTCCTGTTCTTATTTGCTATATATATCGCAGCCGTGAGTGTTTCATTTTCTATATATATATAAATTAGAAGGATAATGAATGAGCAGACAGAACTATGGATTATAACCATAGTAAACCTAATGAAACCTCACTAGAAGAGGGTTTCTTCCCAGTTTTAGTGTAGTTTTGGAGCGGAAGATTCATCTTTATAAATTATTTAATGTATTTTAAGCCCCTTAAGTGGCGTCTAAGAACTCAAAACTAGTGAGGGAATAAATGATTGCTGTTATTATTACTGTAATTTATTTTTGATCTATGGCTTTCATTCAAAAAGTGAACTTTTTTTAGGATTCGATTTTATTTTAAAAATTCTACAATTTTTTAAAGTAATTCATTATTTTTTGTTCAAATACAATGAAACAGAATGATAATTTACAGGCATATAAAATACANAGACAATTTCATCGGAGCTAAAGGACGTTACCTTTGGACTCTCGTATCAGATCTCCTGGCGTTTCTTCTCGCCTCTTCTCGACCTTTGTTCGCTGAATGGGAGTACTGGTCAATGGCAGACCTCGTTCTCGCCTCCAGTCTCCAACAGAAATGGCAGCAGTAACACTTGAGAATTGCAATATCAACCCCCCTCCCCCCAAATAGTATAAGTGTAGTTAGCGAGAGCATAGGGAGAGGGGGTCAACAAACTTCATCATCAACTTCTATCAGGAATCTTAAACAATCAACTAGCTATTTCTCACAACATATCGTAATTGTTACTGTGATTACACTGCACAAGAGTGAACTGCACATCTCTGGTAGTCTTATTTGCAGAATAATTCTTCCCCCAAGAGAGCAGGGGATCTATTTCCAAGAAGATTTTGAGGGAAATAACCTTAATTATATTTGTGAAAGGTTAACTATTTGTTTTTTAAAAATAATTGTTATACATTGTAAGAATATATATATATATATATATATATATGATTACAAAGAGTTATTGAGATAAGAAAATGAAAATGTTGATTTTTTTTTTTCTTTTTTTTTTGCCATTACCAACCAAAAATGTGTTGGGGTCTTGATTTTCCTCAACAAATGGAAATTTATCATTTTTGTATGGGTGGTGTGGCTTTAGATTATTCTCACATATGTATTAAAACCCTCTTTATATTATGATAAATATATAAATAGATGCTGAGGAGGTATTTACTGGCAAAAGTACAGAGTAGCCAGGTAGCATTCACATTGCCAGAATATGGAGATGAAGCCAATTTTAAAAGGTTATTTCTTAGTACTATGGAGTTGCTTGTTTATTTTTAAAATTCGGGTAATGGCTTATATTCCTTATTTGATCATTATATTCAAGCCCCCCCCCTCCCCCCTAGAAATGCTTATCAGTGCCCTTTCAATGTATGTGTCTTGATCAGAGAGAGAGAGAGAGAGTGATAGTTAAGAGGCTGGGTAATTGAATAAAAGGTTTAGTTTTTTGGAAGGGTTTCTATCCTTGAAAGCAGAGGTAGATTTTCTTCTGTGAAAGTACCAAAAATAATTTTGACTTGTGCCATGCTACACAATATCTCAATGCACTTAAATAAACCAGTTCGACTTTGATTTAGAATGTAGTCAAGAAGCAGAGAATGATAATGTGAATAACAATGTAGATCGTTTTACGCATGGGCAACTGGAAAACCATTAGACTTGAAAGAAGGGAAGTGAAATGCTGAGGTTTATTTAAATGTGTTGCTGTTATACTTCTGTACCTAATACTCAAATTCTGCGAATAGAAAAATAATTAATAATTTTTAGTGCAAGGGAACAGAATAAAAAATCTAACTGTCCCAGCCAGGACTCGAACCTGGATCTCCTGCTATCCGGGCCGGTGCATTTACCAATTATGCTACCGGGACCAGTCTGATAAGTCATTAAATTCCCCGCACTAGTGTGCAATTGGTAAATGCACCAGCCCGGATAGCAGGAGATCCAGGTTCGGGTCCTGGCTGGGACAGTTAGATTTTTTATTCTGTTCCCTTGCACTAAAAATTATCTAAATTTACGTGGGATTAAAGACCACAAAATAAATAATATTTATAAAATTAAAATTAAAATTAAATTAAGAAGAGTCATTTAAACAGCTTGACAATGTCAGCTCCTCCNTAATTAAGTTTAAAATACCTTTTATTTAAATTAGCCATAATTAAACAAGAAAAAAAAAAACTTTTCTGGGCAGGTCTCAGATACATCTTTATTCACTTTAATTTTAGCTCCTGCTTATGCTAACTCCTAAATTCTACCTAAAGAAAATTTGAAAGTTTAAACATAAATTAATAGTTTTTAAAACAATACAGAAGCCTTGTTAAATTTTTGAGGTGCATATTTTTTTATTCATATTTTCATTAATTTATTTATATGATATCCTTTATGTAGAAAACTATTTATAAATTTATGTCTTCGTGTATTAGTATACTTTCCTATTCTACAAGATCACCAGTAATTTTTTTTTTATTGGCAAAAATTTAAATGTTTTATTTTCTTTTAAACAATCAGACTGTGATATTACATTTAAAAAAAAAGACTTTTATGTTATCGCAAAAATATATTTATATTTTTATTACAATATCATACTGTACTTTTCACTCTATTTTCCACATTCATCAGCTTTTTATTTTAATATTTGTCTAGATAAGACAGAAGCCAACTTTAAATACTTTATTATTAGATGTTTTTTGTTGGGGTTCGGTCAAGGTAGATCCAAAAAAATATTATTAAAAAAAAAGTGTATTTTTTTAATTATCTGCCAACATAGATTATCAAAATAATGACCTCATTTCCCGTACTCTCCCTTATTTTCCCTAGTTTTCTGAAAATATTAAGAAATCCCTTAGAAAAACTTTCCCTAACCTTAAGCTTGCTTTTTCCACTAACAACAAACTAAAATCCATTTACACCCTCCTTTAAGACCCCATCCTATCCCCCTTTCTAACAGAACCAATGTTTTTTTTTATAAAATTCCTTGTTCCACTCCTAATTGCCTTGGTTCTTACATTGGGCAAATAAAAAAACCCTATCTCCCGTAGAATTAACAATCATAAAAATGACATAAACAAAAAACTAATAAAAACTGCCCTCACAAAACATGTCATTCATGAAGGACACACATTTGGCTTTGATAACATTAGTATTCTTTCCACTGAACCCTATGAACACAAACGCCTTTTATCTGAAACCATCCACATTAACTTACATCACAATCCAGTTAATGACAGAACTGACATAGAACAAATTTCTTCAACTTATTCAAACATTTTCAACATTCTGAAAAACCATTAGCCCTCCTTCAAAATAAACCTGTCTAACATGTCTCCTAGTTCCTTAAGCTACTTTCTGCAATAATGTCCTACCTTTTTTTTTTCCTGGTATTGCCCCCTTTGATACAGGCCACTCTCCCTTTGTACTTACCGCCTCTCACCCCCCACCCTTCTGTCACCCACATTGTCCATCTCAAAAATCTCTCAAAAGTTCCAAACCCTACCTCTCAGTCATGAATGGATCTAGTTGACACGACATCCCCTCTCACCTTCATGATAGGTAGGTGTGGTGAATTATAATTTTTTTTTTTTTTTGTATTTTGAATTTCTCTACATATTCTACATACTTTTGATATCACATTACATTTAGTTATGTCAATTCTATGTAATAATAATGTAAATAATTTAATTTTTTGTTTTTTTATTCTTATGACATTGTATTTCAACAGCCCTGTAGAGGGCTTACAATATAAGCCAAAACGTTGGCAGGTAATAAAAAAAAATAAACATTTTTTTTGGATCTACCTTGGCCGAACCCCAACTAAAAACATCTAATAATAATATCTACAGTCAAAACTCTCCATTTAATTACTTTATGTTTGAAAACATTTTGTGACTAATGTACTTGGTGATCTGGTAGTTAATGTACTGAACTCCTGTACCAAAGGTCCCAACTTCAATGCTCACACCGTACAATTGGTTTTCTCTTTCTGTGCTTCTATTTTTCATGGCCTAAAGGATTCCTGATGTGCTCCAGGAATTATTGTGTAGCGAATACTAGTCATAATTGGAAACCATTTTTGTTGAATGAGAAAAAATCAGGTGGTGAGAATCGTGTGATTACCTCAAGCTTTCGCCAGAGTGGATCGATAATAAAAAATTCCTTAACATAAATCCCCCCCCCCTTGAGTCTATAAGGCCTGTTGCAGGGCAGGTTTTTTNCATAAGATTTCACCAATTTTACATAGAATAAACTAAAAATATATTTTTTTCAAAATTATATGTTTGTTTGTATGTACAATTGTATCCACAATTTTCAAAAACAAGAAATCAAATCTAATATTAGGGCTTATAAACCAAACTGTTGGTTGAGTTCATTAATACCTGAAATCAGTCAAGTGGGTGGGAGGGAGATTTATATACAGATCAAAATTTAAAATTGCAATATTATTGGTATTAGTATTAAAAAATATGCATAGAACATAATTGGCATAATTTATAATTTTCTTACATTTATATTCTTTAAAATGGAAAAAATGTCTATTATGGAAGATATTTAAGATTGTAATTTTAAATTTCAGGCGGGCCCCTTTTTTAAAATACATAAAATTAATTTGGAATTAATTGTTTTGCATTACAGCTTTGTTTTGTAATCTGTTGAAAGAATTCAATTTTGGTTGCAACTGGATGAGGAGGAGAGGAGTATAGAGGGAGAAAAACTTAGACAATTGTTAAAATTTTTGTTATTATTTGTGTTATAAAATATTTATTATAATAGATGTGTAATGTAATTTTCTATCATTTATATTCCAAAACCTATTTAAAAAAAAGAACCTTAAAAAAAAAAAAAAATGCACACAATGAGGAAGATATTTAAGAATGAAGTAGGAGGGTGAAGTGTGTGCCTTCTCATCCTTTTCTTCCTGGTTGACATAGGGCCAGCCTCAGTGATATCACCCTTTTTTATGCTTTTAAGATAAAATTTGTCTTATCTTTGTCCATCTTTAATAAAACATGAGATCAGTTTATATTGCAGTCCCTACAAAGTTTTCTTCAAATTTAAGGTTAAACATATAAACCCTAACTTTTAATATGCACTACATAGCTTACTCTGGTTAAAAAAGAATATAGAAAAATTACACAAATACACGTGTGTGTGTGTGGGTGCATGCGTGTGTGTGTGTGTCAAGCTGTTATTAAGTAATTAAACATTTTATATTAATTTTCAATGTTCTTATTTATGTCTTTAGTATTAAGTGTTATTGTAATCTTACTCAATTCTTATATTTTATAATTTTAGTTATATTTTACATTGGGTGTTTGATTTTAGTCGAACAATGTAAGCTGAAATGTTGATTTCAATAAATTGAATAATGCAATTTTTTTTGTGTGTGTATTTTAATTAAATATATTTCTTTTACTGAGCAAAGTTTAGCAGTTTTATTCCTTATAAAAAATAAATTTAAAAAAACCATTGTAATGCAACAGTTTTGTGCAGAGAATTTGTAGTGACTGAAGACAGCTTGTCTTAAAAATTTGGCTACTACAAATTCTCTGCACAAAACTGTATTCCCTCCTCTAATGAACATCAGAACCCTGTTGTTTTCTTACCCTCTATTTCAAATGATCCAAAATTTATTTTAGGTGTTACAGTTAGTTCTAAAATATAGCAGGATTTCTTCACACATTGTATGCCAGCCAAGATTCATTGTTCCAAGCAATCAGAAGATCCTTGACACTATTAAAACATTTTCCTTTCAGCTTCATTTTCACATTCAGAAAAATGCAAGTCTTTGTCATTGTGAGTACAGTTTCTGCTGCAAATGAGATTGCTATGCCTTAAATAGGCATCTAAACAACAAATTTATAATATATATAAAGTGAAAAAAGAGCTCAACCTCTCACC
>KZ808703.1:97912-121395 GCA_000696205.2 Oncopeltus fasciatus
TATATATATAGTAACTCTTTCTTTTAAAATATAACTCAATAGTTTTCTCCTCTGCCAATTTATTACCTCATTCAAGGAAGAAACTTTAATTTAATATGATATCTTTAGAACATATCCAAAAAATGAGGTTAACAACATCTTAAAATTATCTAATATTTTAATTGTTAATAAATATATATTCTGTTTCAGGTGTCAAAAATTCGGCTGGATGTTTTTTAGTTCCAATGGCTACTGGAATGAGCCTTGTGCTTTGTATGCTTACAATTAAGCAGGATCGTCCTGGAGCTAAGTTTGTTTTATGGTCTAGAATAGATCAGAAATCTTGCTTTAAAAGCATATTAACAGCTGGTAATTTATACTCAGATTGAACAAAATTAAATTAAGGATTACTACTTTGAAAGATAAATTGTTAAGAATGATAAAGAAATGTCACTTAATTTTCTTTTTGTCCTCTCCCAATTGGGTAACACTGCCCACATCACCCCATAATGCAGGTTTCATACTGCTTTTGACATTTATTCTTCAAATTTGTTCTAGCAATTTAAACGTTGATTCTCGGTCACATATATATATTGTTAAGAAAATTGAATTATATATATTTTAAAGTTTAAATAGTGACTTCTTCATTATCCTCTTTAATCTTAATAAGTTGACTTGACAAAAAGTATTAATACATTTAAAAAAAGGGGTGGGGGAAACTTAATTGGCAAACTAATGCTTCAATGTCATTTTCAATTATATTTTATCTAACCTTTTCCTGCCTTTTTTTTTTTTTTTTTTTTTTTTTTTTTTTTTAATGTAGAAACTAGAAAAGTTTCCTAATATATAAATCATGCTATATGGAATGTAACCCTACTACTTGATATGGCCTATAAGAATCTTGATTAAGGTTTCACTTCATGAGTGAAGCCATGTGACTTGCATATGTCCTATAGCCTCCATTGTGGAGGGCTTAGGGCCGAACATAGGTTTCCTTAATAATTTGTAATTCGTTGTAATAATTAATATTGCAATAATTTTTAACGAGGTATTATTCCTCGATCCCTCTTTGATCCTGCTTGGGACAGGCCGTGTGTGGAGCCACTAAGTACCACTACTACAAAGGCAGAGTTCATGAACAATGCCTTGTTAAAGAGATTATTTCTTGTCTTCAATCAATGTATCTAATTATTTAGAAGGCGGAATCAATGCCACCACTGCATTGATTGTTATTTAATTTCTCTCCATTTTAAGAGAGAAGTTCATAAGTCTTAAACATTTTTCTTTTTTAATTGTGTGTCTACTTCTAGTTATTTCTACTTAATGCCTTTATTGATTCAGTGGGAAATTAGATCATGTCAGGAGGATTACTCCTACCTGATACAGCCCTTAGTGGAAATGAAGGACATCAAAATTTCTCTCTCGAATAATATGAGCAGAAACCATCTAGGAAATGTAGTTGCCCTCTGGGTGCCTAAGACCCCTCCACAAGAACTCATTGCCTTTAGTCAACTGAACAAGCCAAGCAATTTCCCTCTGTATCTCCAAGTGGAGGAATCATCTACATGTTAAAAAAAAAATTATATTTTATTTTGTGCTCAAATAAAAGTAGTATATTTAAAAGTAACTTGGATTATATGAATAGTATAGAGATCTGAGAACCAGCATAGATTTCTTCCAGAGCATTAAGCATTCACTTGTTGCTTAAGAGTTATACTCTTTATAATGCACTACTGACTCTTTTATTAGATTGATAAAGTTTTTCAATGCGCTCCTGACAATAGGTTATTCTAGACATTGTTTAGTTATTAACGGACAAGAAGGAAAACCACTCTTACTTGGTTTGTCGCCTTTTATTATTCCCAGGTGGGACAGGGCCTATTACCACCCCATGATCACCGCGACCCAAAAGTATTTTTTATTATATCTGCTCCCTCTGACTCCTTGGAATATGGATAAGTGTAATGCAAGTTAACTGAGATTGGAAATTTTAAATATTAATACCTAACTATTTATGTAGATTCATTGCAGAAAATATATGAAGTTTAATATCAATCCTTTAAAATAATGAACCTTAGATTCAAATGGAGAGTTTTTTAACTGTAGAGATTATCAATGGAGAATTTTTGTTGGGGTTGGGTCAAGGATTATCCAAAGATAATACAAAAAAGTATTTTTTTAGATCAACCTTCACTGAACCCCAACTAACATTCTCGACTAATGAACTTTAGGGAAACAACTTTTTTATTTTCATAATACCAGGTAAACTTCCATTCTTGATTTTAATGTTACATACGGAGTTTTTTTTTTTTTTTTTGTGATAATTCTAAAATTTCATCCTCAGGAATGTAATGAAATTTGGTAGTCTAATTTTCTATAATTGATAAACATCCATATACTGGTCCCATAATTATATTTAAAAACAAATCTTACATAAATATGTTGGGATACTGACATATCCAATTGAAAAAAAGAAAAAGGCTTACTAGTTCTTAAAAATAATTTTTTTCAAATGGAATGTTACAGGTACCCCCACATTCCAGAAGAGTTAGATCTTAATTAAAAATTAAATAAAAAGTCTGAAAAGAAATTACATGTTATAATGATTTTTGGAAAGGTTTTTGTTGTATTTATTATAAATAGACTATCTATCACCTGCGGAGTACGCCAAGTAGTGCAGCTCACATGTAGTGATGTCCTGAATCTGAGAGAATTATTTATTTTATTTTTAATTTTTATTTTGGGGACATTTTATTTTATTAGTTTATTTTTTTATTAGGAAGTATTTGTTATTATTTATGTCATTATTCTTTTCTTTTCTTTTATCTATTTTCTTTCATCCTTACTACCTCCAAATGCCAACTGTAACATGTATATGAACATATTCCCCAAAAGATATTAGAAACTTTAGGGATGATATGGAGGTTGTCTTTCCTGTTTTAATTTATTTTATTAGCGACCAGTTTCAGTGTCTACTAACTGAAACCAGTCGCTAATAAAATTAATCAAAACAAGAAAGGCAACCTTTATATCATCCCTAAAGTGATCAATATTCTGGTAATCTCCAGAAAAAAATAAATATTACTTTTCTTTTCTTGTTATAAGTTCTCATTAAAAGAATTTTACTTGAGATTTAAATGTTTAAACTGAAGGGGAACTGGTTAATCTCATGAGTGTTGTAAACTTGAATTCCTTTTCATTTTTATTTTAAAAAATCTAATTCATTTAGACCACGAATGTGAGAATGGTTTTTAATACAATCATATTAATGAGAGCATCATTTTGAAAAAGCCTTCATGTCTATCATGGGTAATGGAGAAAAGTTATGTACCAGTACATTGGTTCATGGGGACATAGGTCGTTCCCTTAAGTACTCACGACATTGGGTGGATTTTTATTTTTTAATAAAAGCTTACCCAAGCCGGCACTCAATCCAATCTTGTTGAGCCAGGCTTGGATTTTTGGCCTTTTAGTATGTTTGAGTTTGATTCGTTACATATTGAGGTATTTGAACTGAAGTATGGTAAATGTGCTACTGTACTTGTCCTGATTATTTCATAATTTATTTTTAACATGTTTCAGGATTACAGCCTATTATTGTTGAACCTATCTTAAGTGGAGATGAATTGAGAACAGATATTCATGGAATGGAAACACAAATAACTACATTAGGATCCAATAATATTGTTTGTGTTCTTTCGACTACTAGTTGTTTTGCACCAAGAGCATCTGATTCTTTAGAACACATAGCATCTCTATGTAGTAGGCACAATATTCCTCATTTAGTGAATAATGCATATGGTTTACAAAGTGCTCGTCTTATGCATTTAATTCAGGAAGCTGCCAAGTCAGTATTTTTGTCAATCATTTACCAGCTATTTGCAAATTCATATCCGATAATAATAATATCTAATCATACATATTTCTATTTTACCAGGAAAGGTCGAGTAGATGCTTTTGTACAAAGCACCGATAAAAATTTACTTGTTCCTGTTGGTGGTGCTATAATTTCAGGTTTTGACAAAGGTCTTCTAGAAAGGATATCTCGAAATTATCCTGGTAAGATATATAGATAACTATTTCTCTCATTTGTATAGAAAACAGAATTTCAGAGAGTGATTTTTTTTTTCAATTGTTCTTTTGTTAAAAGAAAATAAACTATTGTAATTGCCATAAAATAAAGTCATGACCCATCTTCTCAAAACTTTTTTTTTTTTTTTTTCAAGACATGTAGTATCCATAAACTAAATAAAAAGGGAGAATATCTGTTTGCTGTGTACCATGTATCATTAATGGTTTTTCTTGGAATGCAACACTTTTGATTCAATTTGGAATTTAGGTTCTATCTGTTCTAATATAATGCCTAATTTTATTCGAACTTGATCTATCAAATATAAGGAGGTAAGATTCTGTGTTTAAAGTTAAAATTACATCATCCTATCGAACAATTAGCCTTCTTCCTTTACTTTACAAGTTTTATTTGAGAAAGTTCTTCTAAAACGAATGATACCTATCTTATAACTACCTAAAATAAGAGTTTCTCATCAGCAGTTTGGCTTCCGATCCCATCATTCTACTGTCCAACAGGTATTTCGCATTGTAGATTTCATTTCCTTTTCCCTCGATGAAAATAATTCTGTCCTGGTGCATTCGTGGATGTCACTCAAGTCCATATTTCTAAGCATCATCTACTTAATCCTTAATTCTTACTCTTTTAACCATTTCTTAAGGTTCTGACAAAAATCAGATTACTCCAATCACTTCCCTGTGAAAGCCGGCCTGCGTTCCACAGGGCAGTGTGCTTGGACCTATCCTTTTTATCCTTTATATTGCAGACAACCCAACCCATCCTAATACTCTTTTAGTCCTCTTTGCAGATGACAAAGTGATCCTCTCCTCCCAACCTGATTCCAAAACCGCTTCCAATATTTACAAAACCTTGATGTTATTCAGCAGTGTTGCAGCAAATAAAGAATTAAAATAAATGAGTCCAAACCCTGTACGGACAATTTTCAGCTTAGAAAAGATTCTCCTAATAATGTTACTTACAATAACATCCATGTACCTTTCTTTTATTCAGTCCATTACCTTGGGTTCTACCTTGACTCATGACTAAACTGGAGTGAACATTAATATGTTTTAATGTATTTTAATAAATCAAGCAACCTGAACTTGACAGACTCTACAGACTTATAAGCAGGTGTTCACAGCTTGCAAAAAAAAAAAAAAAAAAATTGACTCACATGACCATAATATGACCAATATAAATATATGGTACAGAACTCTGGGATGCCGCTAAGCCTTTCAATATCCTCCAACTTTTACTTTCCTTTCAGTCCAAAATTCTAAGAATAATTTTAAACACTTTATATTATATATCCAACTCTACCCTTAATCATGACTTTAATATTCCTTTTGTCCCAGACCTTATCTCCACCTGCTTCACGCTCTTCCATAGTAAACTCCAACTTCATCCTAACCCATATGCCCAATCCCTGTCATTGAACACCAGTCCTGGGCCTTAATATATAAACTTACTAGGAATGGGATAAATATATGTCCTTTCTCCCTTCATAGTAATGTTTATTTAGTTTTTATATTCATTCATTATTTTTTGTATATATCTACTTTGTCATCAAATTAAAGATGTTTATTAAAATACTGGAATAAATTAAGATTTATTAATAAATAAAAAAGAATAAGCAAACCTTTATTATTAATAAGGAATTTTAGGATTTTGATTTATAGAAAAAGATTGAAACATTTCAAAGTGATTGGCGTTAACATGCAAAGAGACGGAAAAAAAAAGTTTATGACGTCTAAAAATTGTCTTGAGTCCTTGTACTGTAACTGGCTTTTTAAATTCTAGTATAGTCTCAACAAGCTTTTGATCTGGTTTGATACCTTCGCCAATTATTAAATTTCCAAGAAAAATGACTTCTGATGCACCAAATATGGATTTACTTAAATTATTACGAAGTCCTAAAGAATTCAGTCTTTCAAAGATTGCTCTCTAATATTCTAAGTGCTCATTAGGAGTTCTAGTCACAATTAATATATTGTCAAAATAAACAAAACAATGTAGCAATCAAAACACTACCTATATATGAAGCGCTGGGAAGTACAAAGTTCGTTTCTTAATCCAAAGGGCATTACCCTAAATTCAGAAAGCCCAAAGGACATTATGATAGCAGTTTTTAGTTTATCTTGTTCTGGTACTGAAATAAAATAAAAAGCAGAATGAAAATCAATCTTTGAAAAAAAAATTGTGTTCTCTAAAATTTCTATGACAACTTTGCTTCTTGGAACTGGATAGTGATCTGGCTGTGCTCATTTAAAGCTTGTTAATCTCAGCAAGCAGGCCATTGCCCATTTTTCTTAGTTATAAGTAAAAGAGAACTTGCCCTCTGCGATTTTGGCCTAATTTAATGAGGAAATTTGTTGTGGAATTTGTTTATTGGAATTTGTTTTGTTGCTATTTTTAATTAACGAGGATCTAGTTGATATGGTTTGTAGTATACTGGAGATCCACCAGGATTCTATCCTACAAAAGTATTGATATAGTGCTCAATGCTATTAGATTTAGTAAGATCTAGAAATTTTTTCATAAAGTCTGTAAATTAATTAGTCGATATTAACGAACTGACTATCTTCTTCTGAAATTTTCTCAACGCAGACAGTCAATTAGGTGGTACTATCTGTTAATATTTTATTTTTCAAATAAAAAAAAATACAATTTGTTGTCTTTGCAATAAAAAATGGCCATTCTAATTTCTGGTAAAATTCTAAATCAATGTTTAGAATTTTAATATCAAAAGTTTGTATTTCAGCGCCATTAGCAGCTTTTTTTTTATTTCTTAGAGCACAGAACATATTACAATTTTATGAATATTATTTTTTTGTGGTATTTAATCCCATGTAAATTTTAACAATTTTTAGTGCAAGGGAACAGAATGCACTAAAAATTGTTAAAATTTACGTGGGATTAAATACCCCAAAAAAGTAATATTTATAAAATTAAAATTTAGAAGTAAATAATGAGATTGATTTAAACAGCTCGACAATGTCAGCTCCTCCGAGCATAAGATGGCCTCGGAGGTTAGACTCTCGACAATAGTGCTCCCCGCAGTCTAATAACTTGTCAGACTTGTCTCGGTAGCATAAATGGAAAATGCACCGGCCCGGATGGCAGGAGATCCAGGTTCGAGTCCTAGCTGGGACAGTTAGATTTTTTATTCTGTTCCCTTGCACTAAAAATTGTTAGAACATACTACATTATTTATTAGAGCTCTCTAATCATTGAGGAATCAGATGGCTGTGATTATCGCATTAACTTGAGTAGGCGTACTTGACATTACCCTTATTTATCTTTAAATATTTTTAGTAATCTATTTTTGGCTAGTGTATATTTGTTAGGGTCTTGATGAAACAATATTCCATATATTTTTTACCTCTTAGGATCTAATTGAAATACTAATTTAATTAAATTAAATTTAGTTTTTATTATATTAGACAGTTAAAACTGAGCTTCTACTTGGTAAAACCAGATTTCTGGCTTAACAGTCCAAAAAGTTAGTATTTTCGCACTAACATGATCTACAAAATGTGTAGTTATAGGCCCAAGAATATTTGAAGGTGGCGTCCGTGAATGATTACTTTTTGATTTCATCATAACCCATTGTAATTAATATAAATGAAATAAAGACTTGTTTGTTGGAACATTTTATGAATAAACAAATATTCCAACAATCACAAACACACGTCTAAAAAATCACATTGGATGACAGTATATTTATATTGACAATATTTAAATCAACACCAAGTTATGTTTATAATGTTCATAGAACATAGAATATAACTTTTAAAATATAGGTTGGTTATGTTCATAGAAATAACAAGTAATTTTATAGAAAATAGAATTATATTGTAATATAGCAATACACAATGTACAGAGCAACATGACCGAATGATTCTTGAAATTACATTACTACTCCTGTGAGACTAGACTGTCACACTCAGTTTTGTCAGGTTCCTGCATATTCCTTAACTTTATCTACTACTCTTGATATTTTTGTCCATTTATTCATCAAAAGTAGTCAAACAGCCCAAGAGTTTTAATATATTTAAATCCTTTAGTTTGATACCTTTTGTGACAAGAGTTTTTACAATCTCCCACCAATGAGTGGCATCCAATTATGCTCAATTATTAAGATGTCATTAAGCATTTTTTAAAGAAAATAATTAATCATCTCCTTTGCACATATAATTAAAGATTATATATTTCTTTCTGTCAAATGTACTGTGTTTTAAGGAGCAAGTTATATATGTTTATGAATTCTAGGTCGAGCATCAGCTAGTCCTGTCATTGATGTTTTCATGACGTTATTATCATTAGGAAGCAATGGCTATAAGAACTTAATTTACGAAAGGAAAGAAATGTTTAAGTACCTTAAGGAAGAACTGGGAAAAATAGCCACAAAACATGGAGAACGAATACTAGACACTCGAAATAATCCCATATCTATGGGTAAGAATTTACTTATAAATTAACTACCAGCAACTACTTATTTTTAAATTTGTTTATTTGAAGATTTTTAGTTATTTAAACATTTTAGTTCAATAATTTCTTTGGATGTGAGCATGTATAAAGAGGCCTGTTTTCAAATATTTTACTGAAAACTTAAATCTAGTACAAAGGAAGAAGTGAATTTGCTGAAAAAAGTAATGAACTAAATGTTTCCAGTCGTTATCAACTTCTTGAAGGGTTAGATTAATTCTTGAACTTAAATTTTTATCCCCTTAAAAATAATGTTTATGCTTTAGATTTATGTTATTTCAAATCTTGAAACATAGCTATCTTATAATATCAGTACTGAATATTCTTAAAAATTCTATATAGTTTAATTTGTATCTTAGCTTCTTTAATTAGTATCTTAAATGTTTGAAATTTTCATAAACTACTATTTCATGAGTAGGGTTTGAAATTAAATTTTCATTTATGGACATAAAGTTTTGCTAAATTAGTAACTTAATGTTTCTAAATTGATAGCAAACACAAGGTTTTATAGGGACTGTAAAATAAGAACAGGAAGGAGATACTTAACTATGTTTTGATTAATGATCAGAAAACGGGGGTTCAAGTTCCGCTATGGCCTAAACTTTTTTCTTTTAATAACTGTAATTTATTATTATAAGAATTCTAAATTATTAAAGTTTCCCGGTTGGTACCACATGTATGGGTCTCAATAAAAGGGACTGCTTCAGTCTACCTTTGCTTCTTGTAATAAATCAATTCGCACATCTGGGTAGCTATAAGATGAGTAGGGAGAAGTTTCTGATGCCGCGGGATTAGGCTCACGTAGTCAGCACGTCTGGCTAGTGATCAGAAAACGCTTTTTTGAGTCTTGCATTTTTTCATTTAAATAATTGGAAATTATTAGAAGATTTCTCATTATTATTAGATATTTATTCATGTGGTGTATCAGCTTATCGATAGTCTGAGTTTGTTCAGGAAGGAATCGGGGAAAAAAAAAAAGAAGTCTTGTATAAAAAATAACAAGAATTTATTCTTCAAAAAAGGATTTTGCCTGAGTTTCAACTCGCAGTCAAGCCATCTTCAAGGCTCAAAAATTACAAAAATACAAATGTGACTCAATTATGTTCTTACAAAAAAGATAAATATCAGGGTTGAAATTATAATGCATTTATAAGAAAAACAATGAAATTCTTATGATATGATAATTATGTTTATCCTAATATGCATAGTGTTCTTAGTAAAATAACATCCAGAGATAGCTCTGTAGTAAATAAATTACAAGTTAGGAAAAGTGGGTATGTTCAGTAAAAAAAAGAGCAGGTATAGGAGAAGGTTGCTGATGTCAAAGGATGTATTTAAATTCAGCTAAGTGAGAATATAGGTAGGTAAACTTACGGAAAAACAGGTAACAGGTTAATAGGATATTATGATTAGAATTTTGTTGAAAAAAAAAAAAATATATATATATATACATATAGTGAAAAATGGAGAGTTTTTGACCATAGGGATTATTAGTAGATGTTTTTTGGTTGGGGTTTGGTCAAGGTGGATCCAAAAAATGCAATTTAAAAAATGTGTA
Source organism: Oncopeltus fasciatus (assembly GCA_000696205.2). Classification (NCBI taxonomy): domain Eukaryota; kingdom Metazoa; phylum Arthropoda; class Insecta; order Hemiptera; family Lygaeidae; genus Oncopeltus; species Oncopeltus fasciatus. Next base: position 108,007 of record KZ808703.1, read on the forward strand.
TTTTTTAATTATCTGCCAACAGGCCATCTTCAGGTCTATCATGAAGGCGAGAGGGGACATCATGTCACCTGGATTCCATATTCATGACTCGGTCAATCATGCTGTTTGCAGATAATTAAAAAATACACATTTTTAAATTGTATTTTTTGGATCCATCTTGACCAAACCCCAACAAAAACAGCTACTTATAGGGAAAAATATTTGCGTAAGAGGAGGATATTTGTTTTGTTTGTCATTAATAGCATAAAGGTTTAGATCAATTTGTCATCTTTAATTTTTTGTGACAAGAACTAACTTTTCAAATTAAGATTCTTCTGAATTCTGTCTCTCTATTTTTAGAAACGGGAAACTTGGTCGAAAGTAGAACCACAGTTGGAATAGATGGTTTTTTTTATACAAGATATTTTATTTTTAACCTGGCCTATCTATGTGCTGGTAAACAGAGAACCTTTTTGAGGATTCAAAGTTATATTTATGATAGGGAACAAAATAAAAAGTTACCTTTGATTAAAATTGTATACAGGTGTAAGTTGAACTATTCACAATACGAGGTGTGGCTATTAAATGATGAGGATCATGTTGCTACAGAAGAACTACGAATGCGCTAATTCCGAATGACCGACAGCAGTGCAGTGTAAAGCCTTCTCTTTCGATTGCAGCATCTCACGTGTTTGTCTAGAAATCAGTCTGGCCGTCGTTTATGTATGAGGTGTTTGTTTCTTTTGCTGAAAACATGATAAGTGCAATAGTAGAGCAACAAGTTTTGAAATTTCACATGAAATTAGGTAAAACCTCTACTGAAACATCGTGTAATGCGATGAATGTTTATCATGTGCATGAGCTTTTGAGTGGTTCAAGTATTTCCAAGATGGCCGAGAAGACGTTGGAGGTGATGACTTCCCCATCATCTGGTTCAATCTGACCGTCGGTGAACAATTCATGAGATTGCTGAAACTGTTGGAATTGACAAAGATTGCGTAAGGCAAAATTTACTCAACAATTTGAACATGCAAAAAGTGAGTGTCAAAGTGGTGCCTACAATTCTCACAATCGAACAAAAATAAGCTCATAAAAAAGTGTACTGACACTTTAGATGCCATTACAAATGACCTGAACGTCTTCGAAAAAGTCATAACATTTGAAGAATCTTGGTTTTTCACCTACCATCTCAAAAAAAAAAAAAAGTCAATCCATGCATCGGAAGGGTCCAACCTCACTGAAAGATGAAAAAGCTAGAATGAGCCAATTCAAATTCAAATAGATGATGATAATTTTTTTCGACATTCATGGGATCGTGTACCTTCACAGGATTCCTGAAGGTCAAAATACAAATCAACATTACTACCGTGAGGTGCTTGCTCAACTCTGCGAAAGAATAAGGAAAAAACTACCCAAATTGTGGAAGAACAATTCATGGGTTCTCCATCAAGACAACGTGCCGACTCACAATACTTAGTCTGCCATGATGTTTCTAGCTAAGTACAACATCCCAGTTTTAGACCATCTGCCTTATTCGCATGACTTGGCACCATGTAACTTTTATATGTTCCCAAGGTCAAATCTGTATTCAAAAGAACAAGATTTCCGTTTGAAGTTGTGAAAGAAAAAGCGGCATGTGTCATGCAGGAACTCGCAGAACAAGACTTCAAGCACTGCTTCGAACAATGGAAAATTCGCATTGAGAACATGGTTAGAGGAGGGGTGCATATTGAAGGTGATTAAAACTAAATATGTATAAATTTAAAATAAAATATTTTACAGTAGTAGTCTCATTATTTAATAGCCACAACTTGTATTTATTACCTTTTTTTAAATATTGTTCTACTATCAATAATATATATTAGTTAATTAGATAGCTCAGTGACATTGAGGAAAAAAAATATTTTGGGAATAGGATTTGTGCTCTCAGGTTAGAGCAGTGAACTGAAATACTCCTAATGAGGCTTCAAGCGAATAACCCTAGNATAGATTTTCTTTTTGAAAAATGGTGCCTTGATAGAATTCTTCTATCTGGACCATCTTCTGTTCGGCTTGTACATTTAATGAAATAAAATTTATTGATGAAATTTAGAGGACCATGGAATTGACCAGAAATCGTACAAACTATGGGGAAATAAAAAAAAATAACTGAATGAATATATAAAATAAAAAGAGTATAATAAATTGCTTTGGTTTTGTGGCCAAAATTGAGTACAGTGAGTTAATTTGGTGACTAATGACAATGTTGGAGGCTGCAGATTGTCTTGAGGTTGACTAAGAAGATTTGTCTTGCAAAAGAGAATAAATGAACTGTTGTATTACATCAGTCATGCTAGTATGATTTATTGATTTAGTTGTTGATACATGGGTTTATTTAGAATGGCTGATATCTCTGTATTCTCTTTACCTCTGCTGTTTTGGTCAAACATTATTTTATTTTTGGGAAAAATGAGGTTTAAATATATTTGGAACTCAGGTCTCTCTTCAAAATGAACGAATAATAAAGATATTTGGGTGTTAACTAAACTTAGGTTAATTGAAATAAAAGTTTTAGGTAAAACATTTGAGGAACACAGTATGTAAAAAAATGTTCTTGTTCTTATTATTTAAGTTATTTAAATGAGTTTAAGTAATATAATTTAAATGAAATAAATGAGCTATATCATAGTGACAAAGAAAAAAAATGCTCAATTATCATTTAACAATCATATCACTTCAATAATAAAACTTATAGCTAATATGTGTAGCTATAGCCAATATCTGTTCTATTAACTTTTTATAAGGTGTATTATTGAGCATATTTTCATGTTCTTTATTGGCTAAAGAGAAATCATAACTTTAATTAATTAAACTCATTTTATTGGTTGCTTAAATGTTTTCTTCTAAATAAGTTTATCCTCTTTCAGCAATGACATTGTCCTCTCTTAACACAGCTGGTGATTGTAAAAGGGTTACTCTTTTGGGTTCAATGTTATTCTTACGAGATGTTTCTGGTACCCGTTGCATCACTGGCATAGAGCACAAGGATGTAGCTTCTTATCAGTTTGAAGGTACACTTTACATCAAATTCAAATAAATATATCTATTATTCATATCCTGTCATGCTATATTATTCATGTCCTATATTCTTTTTCAAAAGAATCAATGGACTTCTTATTTCTTAGCTTACATGTGAAGTATTTTTATGTGTGAAAATGAGTTTTCTCATTATTATTCTTTCATGTCACTAACCTCATTGTTCTATGTCTTTGAAAGTCCTCATCAAGTGTTTCTAGTGTCCTCTTTCAGCCATGTTTTTTTTAATGATATAATGACAGCGACCTTGGTAACAATATCTGGATTTATCAAAGTTTAATTTTGTTTTGTTTTTTAAATCAATAAATAAGCTAAATAAAAAATTATTAAGAAATTATTACATTACAGTAATCCGGTTTACTTAATAATAATATTGAGTGAAATTGTGATTACTATGGCTTTCCCAGGTGATGCCATTAATATTTATGACATCTTAAATAAATATTTTGAAAGTAAGATATTCACATTCACACTGAAAATATTTTCTATTTACTAGTTATTTTCCTTCATTTCTGAAATAAAGGAGTAGTTCTATTGTATTTTCAAAAAATGATTAATAATATTATTCTAAAGGGTTATTATAACTACCAATGAATATAGAACTATCATACCTTCTGTAATCCATCTTCATTGGTTTCTGCAAACCATCTTCTGTTGGCGAGTACTTTTGGACATTATCCATCCTCGTGGCCGAATACATGTGTTCACTGTCACGTTGAATACAGACCACTGTCACTACATTGAACACATGTATTCGGCCACGAGGATGGATAATGTCTGAAAGCGCTCGCCAACAGAAGATGGTTTGCAGAAACCAATGATGACGGATTACAGAAGGTATGATAATGATATTATTACTGTAAAATAAATACATAAATTATATTGTTGCTGTTGTTAAATTAAAACAACAATTATTTTAGTTTACAATGACAGTCTGGACAAGAGTTCAGTTATCAGGCATTCGGTTCTTACTTTTTGTAATTTTAAATCTAATGAATTTTATATCTAATAAAATATGTTTCCAACTGCTCACCTTATCACTTTATAATATAAATCTCAGTTTTGAATGGTATCTACTGGATAACTTGGGGGGAACATTGAACTTAAAATTGAATTGGTTTTTGGTATGTTAGCCAGTAGGCTAATCCTCAATAATCTAGAATTTGTAAAATAACTAACTAGAAGAAAATTGTCAACTGTCAAGAATATTGTAACCCTAAGTTAATAGTTTTATATAGATATATGTAAATTGTATTTTATAGATATCAGAAACTGTCAGCGAGGTGGGTCCCAAAAAAGCTGACAGATCCAACACAAATTGAATACACGATTCCTCCACACGGGAGGCCGGCCAAAAGTTTTTGAGATGCTACTTACTTCTAGGTGATAAATTTCTCCATCGTTACTAGAGATGAAACTTGGGTTGCCCACAACACATCGGAAACCAAAAGGCAGTCACAACAATGGCGTCACACCTCTTCACCTTTTGCCAAAAAGTTCAAAACGACAATTTCATCCAAAAAAATCATGGCATCCGTGTTTTGGGACTGTCAAGGCATAATTCTTATTGAGTATTTGCCTCAAGGGGAGACCATCAAAGCTTCAAGATACTGTGAGACCCTCAGAAAATAACGGAAGGTGATTCAGAATAAGAGAGACAGGTTGACAAAGGAAATCTGCCTGCTACACGACAATGCCATACCACACAGGGCTAAATACCACAAAAGACTTGCTTGCCTCGTTTAAATGGGATGTCCTGGACCATCCCGCGCATTCCCTTAACCTAACACCATCGGTATTATATATTAATGCCTTTTAAAACTGAACCTTTTAACCTCAACATGTGTATAACATTATTATTATTATAATTTATATATATACAACAGTCCTCCCTGACTATTCATATCTTCACGGCGGCCTCACTATTTGCCCAAAACGGGTCACATAGGTACAAGAGTTGCTCGGAAGTCCTCTTCCTGCTGCTTCCACATTCTGCCCTCCAGTTGCTGAAATCTCATCAGTTTGACCAGTCTCCTCAACATTCAGACCGCTTGAACTTTCCCGAGCTTTATTGTTCTTCAGATTGATTTGAGTTTTCCTGCACTTACATTTACAGCATTTTCCACATTTTTTTATTGTAGTAATTTCACTTGATACTCCTGACATATTTTTACTGGTTTAATACAGGCTTGAATTCGACTGTGTCATACTTTCTTTTATCTCTGCAGGCACGAGAGATTTATTTCCAGTTTTCATCGCCCTTGATTCAAAGATACTTTGGTATTCAGTCTTTAATGGAGTTATAAGGTCTAGTTTCATTGATTTCTTATTAGATGCAATAGGCTCACTACTTGAAACAAATAAATTATTATTATCCTTCTCAATTGAAGTTGAATAGTTCTTATTTGACACTGGTATTATATCTTTTGAATGTATGACTGCATATAATTTTTTGTTCATCTCTTTATCCTTCAGCTTTATTTTTGGTTTTTGGTAATCCCAAGGTTTTTTATGTTTTATTTTTTGGTATTTAACTTTCTTACTGTCTACTGGATGATCCATACTAGCTTTGTTATCTCCTGGATCCCTTCTTTTCCACTTCGTAGATCTTTCTACTTTTTTGATAATTCCCTCGACTTCGAGTTATCTAATTCCATTGACACTTTCGGTAGAAGAGAGTACAGTACTGGAAATGATTCCCTTAAAATAGGTTTTGCATCCTCCTTAAGTTTAATCCCCACTTGTACATCCTTAATTTTCCCAAAACCTGGTTCGAAAATGGATCAATACCTCTTATTTAACCCTTCAACTATTCGTGACTATGTTACATGCATCGATATTGCATTCATAATTCATGGCTTTTGATTAAATTGTTCCCAAATCTATTGAAAGTCTCTGTATCCATTCTAATCCCATGATACTTGCAAAATTGCCTTCCACAACATAGAGAGACAAATCGGCTGACTTACTACCACATGTAATACAAATTATTATACGACCAACTAACCTAATTGGTTCACCTGCGTATTACACAATTCTAGTACCAGTCTTTTCTGAAGGTTTACCCGGAAATAATTTATAAAATTTCTGGCTACTGATTAGTGAAATAGTAGCACCCATATCTATAATAAAGTTTTCTTTGGCTTTGCCTTCTAAAATTAAATTATAAATCAACATATTTTTGCCAATACTATTGACATTGTTTGCTTGCCATGCTACCTCATGACATACATTTTGCTCTTCATTTTATGCGCCATACATACAGATGCAGCAATATGGCCTTTACCTTTACATCGGAACGACGAACTCATATTTTCATTTATCAAGATTCATGATCAATTCATTTTCATAGTTATGTTCTGACGGTTTCGGCGTCCACAGTCAGCACACTTAGTGGAAAGTGCAGTTTTCTTATCAGTCATATCTGTACAAGTAAACTCTAGCTAGATATTTCTCAACAAATTAACATCGAACTAACATTTTCACATTTATTAGATTGAACTGTAGCCACTGCATTCTTATTTAACTTGAAAACGCTAGCTAGCTCAACTGTTAATTTAAAATTAAGCTCTGCCTTGCTTAAAAATAAACCGAGTTCTTCGCTTTGCAGACCTGCAATTAACTGGGTACAAAGAGCTTTGGAAACACAATTCTTGAGAAACTTGCAATGATGTGTCAATCAGTTTAACCTTACAATGTACTCTTTAACAGTTTCACCAGAATTTTGACTACTATGATTAAATCGTATACACTCAGCAAACTTATTCGGTGTTGGGTCATAAAAATTTTTAATCAAACTCTAAATCCTGAAAAGTTTTACCTCTGGGTTTCCGGTCTCACTTAAGTCACAATTTCTCATAAGTAATATTGTTCAACCCGTTCAATAACACGTGAGTTTTGTAATCTTCTGGGGTCCACTTAACGTGGAAGTAATTTTTTAGCTTACGCATATAGATCCTCCAGTGGGTTAGGTAATTTCAAATATACCGAAGGCCGATGTGCGGTTATCTCTTACCCCTTGTACTTCAGGTGGTGGTATCTGTGGTGGATCTCTTCCATCCTGTCCGCAGCGCCAGTATTGTATATTAATGCCTTTTATTGGGAACTAAATAAGAAAACTGAACCTTTTAATCTCAACATGTGTATAACAATATGATTATTATAATTTATATATACAACAGTCAGATTACTACCTCCTTTACCTCCCTGAAGCTGCACATGGGTGGAAAAAGGTTTTCAACCGAGGAGGAGGTGAAAGAAGAGGTGGAGTGATGGACTAAGGGATTGGTGCTAAATTACTTTGAGGAGGACATCAAAAAATTGATACCCCGGTACACCACCTGAATTGAGAGGAATGTTGATTATGTCAAAAAATAGCTTAGATATGCACTAATGTAACCAGGTAATTTTTTGTTAGTATGTTTTTTGTTCAAGGTTGATCAAAAAATATACTAATTTTAAGAAAATGTGTATTTTTTAAATTATCTGCCAATGTTTCGGTTTGCATTGTAAACCATCTTCAGGGCTGTTGAAATGCAATGTCATAAAAATAAAGAATAAAACTGAATACTGTTAGAGTTGATTCACACACTAATAAATCGTCTTATGCTCAAAGGAGCCAACATGGTTAGCTGTTTATTAGACTCTCATTTTTTTTGCTTTCAATTTATTTTTTATGCTCCCAGTAGAGTGCGGGAATTTAAGAAGTTATCTGGCTAGTCTCGGTGGTGTAATTGGCTAGCGAGCCAGCCCGGAAAGCAGGAGATCCAGGTTCGAGTCCTGGCTGGGACAGTTAGGTTTTTTATTCTATTGCCTTGCATTTATTGTATAAAATTAATGTGGGATTAAATATCACAAAAAATATAGTATTTATAAAAAAGGTATTATTTACTGTTCAGATTTATATGATATAAGTGATGAAACTATTAGAAGACTTCTAGATCAAAAAGTAAGGTTGTTAAAGAATTATTTATCTTCTGAATGGTCATCATCAAAGTTGAGTTGGCACTTACTTATTTTTTGAAGATACAATTTGGTCCTCAAAATCACTGATCCCAAGAGGATCAGTTGAAATGTGCTCTTTCTTTGTCAGATTTAGCTCAATAGAAAAAAATCATTACACTGGAATTAATGATCTAGGGGTTGACATGCCTTAAAAAAAAAAAAAAAAAAAAATATTGTGGCTAGAAGGCTCCAAGAGTCTCTGGATTGATGGTGAAAAAATACAAACAAACAATAAATTGATTAGTAAAAGTAATTTATTCTTTGTTTGTATTTTAATGGATAGATTTATTTAAGTATTATTATTAGTGGTTTTTTAAAAGTAAGGTATATTATCTGTATTTTTAAAAGATAAATTTAAAAAAATAGTCCCACAACAGGCCCTAAGAGGGAAATAATTGTTAATGTATTTATTCTCGACCCACAGCATACTAGAGATGGGGTATAATCAGCACACCATGCTGGCGGCCTCATTTGTTTTGCATTTAATGATAAAGTAGTACCCAATTAGAGCTGTCTTTCCTTGAAACACCAGGAATCCTCTGGAGTATTAAAAACAGGAGCACAGAAAGAAAGAAAAAACTGTGCACTGTTAGCATTGACTCTAGTATACTTTTGGCTCAGGAGTCTAGTACCATAACCGCTTTACTTCTGTGCTTCTTGTTAAAAGATAAAAGTACTATTATACTATCTATGACCACATTGATACTGAGGTTAGGTTATATTAGTTAGTTTATGTATTGATTTGCAGATATACAAAGCTTAACTGGAACTATTAACTTTCTTGGTATATGATAGAGATTAAATGTCACAATATGGATTATTGATTTTATTATTACTAATCAGATCATAATTGTGAAAAAAATTAGTTGGTTGTGTATTTTCAGCCCTGAAGAAGAGAATATAAATTCTCAAAAAAATTTACCTAGACAAAATAATTATACAAAATTATTTGACAAACATTCATATTTGACATACAAAATTAGAAAACATCTGTATGCCTATTGATCAGCAAAAGCAGGAAGAAATAATCGTGGATGAGATATATTCTTATTTGTGTCACCACCATAGAACCTATAACATCTAAATTAAGTAATGGAGACTAATTAATCCAATTGACTATGGGATGTTGGTTGAATGTTGATGATCAGAAGGAGGAGATGGTTGGGGTTTGTTCAAAGGTTTATTATTAAATAAAAACAAATTGATGAACCAATAGGCTTTTTTTTTTTTTGCCAACATTCGGCCTGAATTTCATGCCTTTTTCAAGGCTGTGTAACAAACTTAAAACAAAACAAATGAAAAAAAAAAAAATTTCGAACATAATAACTACAAGAACAACCTATTCAATTATGTAATTATAATTATGTATATCTTGAGCGCTAAGATATCCCAAGTCCAGGAGCTTTTTTGGATGTTTCCCAAGCATTTGATAGAGTCTGGCACAGAGGTCTACTATTTAAATTGAAATCTATACTTCCTAGTAACACTTACCTTATCCTTAAGTCTTACTTATCGAACTGTTTATTTTGTGAAATTTAACAATATTCCTTTACCACATTTAAATTCTGTTCGTTACCTTAGGTTCCATCTTGACTCACGACTTAAATGGGGCTAACATACTAAAATTAAAGGGCAATATGGACTTCTATACAGACTCATGAATAAGAAGTCCAATCTTACGATTAAAAACAAACTGATGCTCTACGAAACCTTATTACGACCAATCTGGACTTACGGAGTTAAAATCTGGGGTGCCGCCAAGCCTTTCAACATTCAAAGAATCCAGTCCTTCCAATCCAAAATCCTCTGAATAATTGCAAATGCTCCCTATTAAGTATCCAATTCCTCTCTTCACCACGATTTAATATTCCTTTTGTACAGGATCTAATTTCTTCCCGCTTCAGCCTTTTCCACAGTAAACTGCCATTCCATCCTAATCTACTAGCACAGACCTTGTCTTTCAACTCCAACCCCTACAACCCTCCCCGTCTTCCTCTTTAAAAAAAGCCTCAGTTTAGTTATTTGTTTCTTAAAAGAAACATGACTGTCTTACAAAATGCATTTGGCTAGCTGATGACTAATGAGGGTAGATAACAATGGACTACACTTTAAATATTATTTGTATTTTATATCTAAGATATAATACATATATTTGGTTGAAAACAATTTTTTTTTTTTTTTTTTTTAAATTTTAATCCACCCCTTTGTTATATATTTATGCTGTTTTCAGTAGTATCCTTCCTACTTTCTGTAGCACTGTTTTTATAAATTTGATAAGTTTAATTTTAACTTTTAATTTAAATTGCTTATATTTGCTTTTGTTTTTTTATTTGTTAGGTTGGGGTGCTCATCATAGCAACGCCCCTTGCCCTTACATAACAGCAGCTGCTGGTATTGGTATGAAGAAATCAGACGTAGATTTATTTGTACATCGTTTAGATAAAGTATTAGCTAAACTAAAAATTAGATCTGGACCATTAACACCTACTTCAGTTGAAGAATTAGGCTCAAGTGGTCGTCGATCAACTGGCCGTGTAGTGAATGGAGAGTCGAGTGAACAAGGTAGCAGTGCAGGAACATCTCTTGCTAGTAGTAAAGACAGTTTGCGAAAGTGATCTTATGTGAAATGTGTTCCAAGCCAAAAGAAAGGCTTTAAGACTTGTGAATAAAATCTTTTGTTTAATAAATTGTATAGAGATAATAGTGTAGAATTGTTTAATACTTAAGCCATTCTTTGATTTAGTTGCAATTATTTTTGTAAGCCATAAAGCTTCATTGCTACTTGACATCATAGTACATTCAGGAGGGAGTAACTTGATCAAGATTAATGTTCTAAGGATAACATAAAAAAAATTAGCTTCGCTTTATTTTTAATGTTTTGTGATATTTTTGTTATGCAATTTATAGGAATTTTAAAATGTTTAATATTGTTTTATTGTCATTATTTGAAGCGTAGGACAAAATTAATTAGGCACTTAATTTAATAGGATTGTTATACTTTCATTGTAGTTACCTTTATTTATTTTCTGTTACCTACAATTGTTTTAATTTAAATGTTTAAATAATTTTAGCTTACAATGTAGTATTTTATTTTTATGAAATCTATTTTACTTTACTTTTAAAAGTGTTCAAGCCAATCAGATTGTGATTTACATACAATCTAATGTTTAAATGAGGGGGAAAAATGTATCCTATAGGAATAAATTTACTATTTTATACACAAACTACGTATAATGCCTGTATAGTGAGAAAAACAATACTTATAATACTCATAGGAAAAACCTTTTATAAACTAGTTAATCTCATTCATATTGTAATTAATATTTAATTATTTAAAAGATGCTGCCTGTTTCATGTGTCTTGATGAGTCTTATAACAAGTTTTTCCTATTGAGTGTTTTCTATTCTATTATGATGTGTGTATGTGTGTGTAAATTTATGTAATGTGTATTTGTAATTACATCTCACCCTAACACTCACAGAGGCACATGCATATCTATTTGTTCTTAATGTTTATCTGAGTATAGAACCTCATTGATTTGTTTTTTTTTTCTTTTATTATTTTTTAACTGATTTTTTAATATTTAAGATATTTGATCTTTATTTATTGTTTCAAATTATGAATGATTTTACTGTGAGATCTTTAACCAATTAGTGCAACTTAAAATGCTGAACTTTTATTTTTTATTTATTTATTTGTTTTTATGCAGAGAAGTATTTATGCACAGTCCTTATAATCTGTGCTAAACAGCTTTTACAGTAGAGATTATTATATATTCTTTAAGTCTATAGTATTAATATTTATTGATTTTAACTAAAATTGGAATGTGAAAAAAAAAAATGTTTTTGGTAGGCCAATTTACTTTTATAGATGTTTTACTTTTGTCCAGAATATTTTGAAAAATTGCTTCACTAGCACTTGGTTTGTTAATATTTAAATTTAATTAGTTTTTATGATACTGTTTAATTTTTAACAATCGTTAATAACTTTTCAGGTAATAGTTTTCATTCATCATGTTTCTGTCGTAATTACCATTATCAAGACCTGGAATATACTTTTTTTCTTTCTTTTTTTTTTTAAAGCTTTTTGTATTTTTTCTAATTAATTTCTTAAAACTACCAACAAAGCAATAGATAATCTGATAATACTCATCACCAATGTGCCTTTGCTAACAACTTATTGATTAAAGGTTTGGGATTGTTGTGATGTGACTATTGGGATATCTTTGAGGGTCAACTTGTGATTACTTTAAAAAAACTATATAGAATTAAATTTCATTTATGACATACTGAAGTAGAACTTTTGACCAATTTATCATTCAATTATAGGTCAATTGAGTCAACTTTTTTAAAAATAATGAACCTGGGTGTATCCTGACTTACATTTGCGTATTTCTATGGCATATATTTAATGTTATTACTGTTTATAACTTGCTTGGTAGTTATGAACATTTTTTAACAAAATGAAATTCAACTCTTATATCAATTTTATTTTAGGTTTAATAAATAACTCAGCATTTGAAAAAAAAAAAAAAAAAAAAAATGATTAGACATACATTCACTTATAAAATGAGTTTGTTTCAAAAGTGGTATTAGCTTATGCAAGAAAACAAGGTTATTTACTGATTTTAATTAAATTGGGTTTCATAATTCAACCTCATCATATTATTTATAGCAATTGTTTGTTCTATTAACACTCAAGTAATGTTAGTGTTTATGAGTTGATAAAAGTCATATTTCATTATTAATCTACTGATATGTTAGTGAACTTCATAATCAGCTACATCAATTGTAAATTGCATTTTATATTATTATCCTGGAATCAAATTAATTAATTGTTAATATCTTTAATTGATTTCTTTTAATGTTGTTTTAAACAAGTTAGTTTAAGAAATGAGATATTAGAAGTGAAGAGGCAGAGAGATCACTATTAGTACATATTATCAAATTAAATATTCTTTCTGTGTTTTCTAGATGAAAAACTTTCTAGATAGATTTCTAGCTCTCTTACAATGTCAATGAGCCTAGACTGTTTTTCAACCTCTAAAAACCAGTTCAAAACATAGTCTGTATGTCAAAAGTTCTCTAAACCTCTAAGTCCATTATTCAAATGTGTTCCTTATTCACTTCTCTATTTGAGCTTTTTTATGGTAGCTCTTCTTTGGCTTAAGAACTACATATCAATTTGTGCAACTATGACTTCATTAAGATTTTAATAAGATATTACAGATTGTAGCTTCTTAGTACAGGGTCTAACTGCCTCAAAAATCTTCGAAGCTCAACAATTGTTCTTAAATTTTTCTAAGGAGGCAAAAAAAAAAAAAAAACAGTG
>KZ808703.1:128421-139255 GCA_000696205.2 Oncopeltus fasciatus
TAATCATCTAGATAAATAAATATAAATGAAAACTTCGGAATCAAAAGTTCTATATCATTTTATAAATAATAAATATACTCTAAAAAAAAAAAAAATCAACATCCCAATTGGGATTTATCAAGTCACTAAAACAGAGACAGACACATATATACAACTAAAGATCAACAGTTTGTCCTTATCATTCAACTGTATTGGTATCCTAGTTGGGACATTTCATTTTTCAACAGGGAATAACAATGAATTAGAAGACAAATTAAAATTGTTCTAAACATAATCGAGAAAATTAGTTAGCTTTGAGTTTACTTCTGATTTAAAATTGAAAAATAAATTTTGTATACTACAATGGTAATTAACATCCTTATTATTAAACTGTTGAGGAATTCCCCTGATACATAATGTCATGAGGGAACAACCAATTCCTTCAGACAAATAAAAATTATTCAAAGTGTTGGCAAACATATGAGTTTAATGTGACTATTTGTATATATTTACAATGGTCAACTTCCTGAAGTGTAAATTGTTTGAGTAAATAAACTACTGATTTCATCAGAGAACAACCAGGTTAGCCCTGAAGACTATTTTTAAGTATTTAAATCATCTACAAATAAACATATTGAAGTTTGATTGAATTCCCTTGAAACCAAAAACCACTTTTTCTTTTGCTCATATCCAATTAATATGCCATTTTTGACATAATTATTCTCTTTGTTTGGGATGAGTTCCTGAATATTAATGAATTTCGTATTCTTCATAATAAGAAGCTAAAAATACAAAATTTTAAATCTGCTACACAAACCACTTGCATTCATTTCCCAAATTTTGTCTTTTGCTCATATCCAAGTAATATACCATATTTAGCACAATTATTGTATTTTATTAAATAATATTTATAGTAAATTTAAAAAAAATATACTCTAGTCATTTATTTTATTCACTGTTATCCAGAAAAGTAACAGTATATTGTTTTCCTGAGAATATAATCTTAACCATGGTTAGCACATGATTAGAGAAATATTCCCATTGGAATTTATTTTATTTGTTTCTTCCGACATTTGGGCATACAATATAAGCCATTATAAGGGCCAGAACCGACATAACAGACTGTATATTAATACTGATATTAATTTATAATGGAAAATGAAACTGCAATGCATATATTAGACTCAACATAATTCGATATTTGAAATAGTATATTAAAGCAACGTCCACAAAAATACTGAACATAAATAAATTTCAATTAATAAGTAATTTATGTATAAATAAATAAATAATTGAAATACATAAATATTGCTTAGAAAAACACCCATGGCCATTTACTATATACTTGGAAATACATGTAAAGTCAGAACTTTAAGTAATGTATTACAGAAATTTTTCAGGTCAACGGTGATATAAGAGGGAAGGAAAAATTTATTCTTTAAAAGAAAAGCGAAGGTATGAGAAGAATTTTGTTCCAAGAATATTAAAAATGTTTGAATAGGAAGGGGGATATTTGATTTTAATCTTTTCTACGATAGAATTAAGACCGAGAAGAATCAGCATGTAATCTCTTCTTTATGTATATGCTAGGAGTCTTCAATTGAGTTGAGGCTGAAAGGATGGGATATTGGGAAAGAGCCGAGGCATTGGTGTCAGGTTTATCTATGCTAACAATTATCTGGCGGTTGAATTATTGGGGGAGGTTGAAACTGAAAATTATTTTTCTTTTTATAAAAATACTGTATTAGTTGTGGTATTTAATCCCACATTAATTTATACTATAAATGCTAGGGAGTTAGAATAAAAAAATCTTACTACCTCAGTCGGGACTCGGACCCGGATTTCCTGCTTTCCGGGCAAGCATGCTATCCTTTACACCACTGAGGCTGGTTGGAGCAAGCAGGAGATCCGGGTTTGAGTCCCGGCAGAGGTAGTAAGATTTTTTTGTTCTAACTCCCTTTCATTTATTGTATATTTTTATTTTTCTATTACTTGAAGTTATTTTTGCCCACATGTTAAGTTCTCACTGGAATGTCAAACAACATTTATTCCTACAATTTAGTCAACTTTCTTGTATATACACTCCTTACCTTCATTTTGTCTGATGTGCCATCAATAGTTAAGTGTTGTCTTTTCTTTCTTTTTTTTTTCAGAAACATGAATTTAAAATTGTAAAAAGTACTTCTTCACTTGCCATAATTTACATATTAATTAAAATAATTCTTGTAACATAAGCTTATTAAAAAAAATTGTATTTCCTATTTAAATACAAGTTAATAGAGAATTGCATTTATATTGTAATGTTCTGAATGTTTATACGCGAGAAATAAGCACTGGGTAGCATTTTCTATTCTAAGAATGTCTTAATTACTTCTGGTTCACTGAGTCTATGTAAGTGATCCTGCCTTCATAAGTCAAATAATTTTAAATTATTGGATTGAAAAATTTACTAACTCAAGATAAGTATATCCCACTCAAATAAATGTTAAGAAAATCTTAATTAAAGTAAGCAATTATTTAATTTCTAACAAGAATAACTTATAAAATGTTTAAAAAAGTTATGTGACATGATAGGAAAGCACTGTGGATCTGGGCTTAGATGAAAATTAGTAGCAATAAGAGATGAGTACTAACTTGGTCATTATTATCTTATCACTTTCTGTTTTATATCTTCCTGGACAATTAATGTTGTGATGCAACTGCAGTAGTTATTTATTAATAGGAAAAACTAATTTTGTATTCACCCCTAACTAAATTTTATTATCCACTCTGTTCCCCAGCATAATCTTAATGTAAGAGTAGTCAGGATGAATTGGTTTAAGCACCTATTTAATTTAAAGAGACCAGGTAAAGACTGTATAATTATTGTATTTTAATTAATCAATTTTACATAATAAATTTAGTTTTTATTTACACGATGGAATTTAATTGTTTTAAAAAGTATTGTCACTTTTTTATTTGGTAAGTTTTATAATCAATAATTTTATATTTGAAATGATCCATTCAAGTGATTATTTTACTACTAAGACCTGGAGGGTTTTTTTTTTGGGGGGGGGGGGTATGGTCTTTCAAGGATGGAATATAGAAATTGATAATTTTGTTTAGAGAAACCTGAAATATTCATCAAAACACTATACTAATTAGGGGTTTTCTCTTGGTTATATGCAAGTTAAAAATCTCTTAAAATAATTTTTATGTATCTAGTACAGTACTAAAAGTATACATATATATGCACATTTATAGTCTTTTGCTAAGTGTGTAGGAGCTAATAACTCCAGGAATAATATTTACAAAAAAAAATATGCCACCTAGTATGTATAGTCATGCCAGATCATTCTAAACAGAATTTCAAAAAACGAAGTTGTATTTCTGCAAAGCTTACTCAGAAGTTTTGCATACCAGCTTTATACTATTTGTTTTGTATTTTACCTTAACCTATCTTTTTTTTAGGGGGAGGGGGGTTTAATAGTTTATCCTTTGTAGTTCTTCAATTACAACCAATTTAATTTTTATGATCATAAAATATGGTATTACTTAAGAAAAATTACTTCTATGGAATTTGAGAAAGTTTGAGGACCAGAGCTTATTTATTTATTACTTCAACCATTTGGTCTCATTCTTCATAACTAGTAAAATTCAATTGGCTGTAACTAATTAAACAGTAATGATATTCTTGACACAATTACCCTCTAATTAATTAAAAATTTATTATATTGCACTTAGGAAAGATAGATTCTCATTTCAAATAAATAAATCCATTTATATGTGTAAGCCTTTGATTTGTGCTCATAAAAAATTAAACTCCTTTCTTTTTTTTAAAGTCATCTATCCTGTTACCAATAAAATTGGGTTATTGTATAGGCTTTTTCAATCAATTTGCTTAGATGGGATTATACTACACGCAACAAAACAAAATTGTTTCTTCTGTTTTTTTATCTACTGCTTTTAATTGCTGCCTTCTGATTATTAAACTATGGCAAACTTTTAAGACCTGTAACAAAAACGTGGGTCACACATTACAAATTTTTTTTTTAATATGGTATTCTTTCTACCAGAAAGATAGCATTTTCTTGAATGTTTTAAATAAAATACAACATTAAAAGCATTCTTTATTTTTAGGGGAAATGTTTTCAACCTTTTAAACATATAAATATAGTGTCTTTCTCTTCCAAACATTATTATTATTATTCAACTTATTTATTCCATTATTATGCACTAATAAGAATCTTAGGCATTAGTGTTGAGTAACTGTCTTAACTCTCCCTTAAAAAGTAAACACTCTTTACTATTATTTAGATTATTTATTGAAGATAGTTACCACTTTATGACTAAAAATAAGTTACCCTATAGATTGTATAACTCTTTCTAGTTTTGTAATTTAAATTTATTTGGTGCATAGAGGTTTGGCATTATGAGCTGCTGTTTCTTAACATAGTCCCATAGTTTGGGTCAATCAATTTTTCTGACCCAAAAAATTTTCCTTAAGTAACATTTTTAAAAAATAGATTTCATGATTATATATCTATATAATGTGTCCTTCCCTTAGTCTCACTACTGCAAAATTTTACTATATTTTATTCCTGGTGCAGTTTTTTTTTTTTTTTTTTTTTCATTTGTAATCAACTAAAACTGTTGAGCTTCCTTTAATAAAAACTGGGGTTTTTTTTATTATTATTAAATAATAGTTACCCCATACACTTGCTTTTTCTTAGTTATTCAAATTTTGCCTAATGTTTTTATTATAAAATCTTTTATTACTCTTTATCCAAAACTTCAATTCTTACTCACATAAAATTGTGCATTAATGCCTCACCTTAAAGATAAATAACTCTTTCCCTGCAAATTAAATATATAATCAATTATTTATCACAAAAATTAATTTTATTTGGAACTTAAGAACTAATGATCTTTACTCTGTCCCATAATATTCAATTTCTTTCGTTAATGTAATAGTCCTGTTTCTAGAGTTACAGTGTTGGACATGGCTTTAAGTGATGTTTATTGGTGTGATTTTTGTTTGGTATTGCCGTCCATTATTAATGGATCTAATAATACTCAGGAGTGCTTGAAGACTCTGTTTTTATTATATAAATTATTGACAAAGTTTGAGTTTTCATATTCTTTTAGAATATAATTAAGTAGATATTTTTCAATATATTACACAACTTCTTCCTGCACTAGTGCTGATCCAGTAAATATTAATAGGTAATATGATGTGAAGTCGTTTGTCAATTAACATTTTAATCTCACTAAATTAGTTATCTTCATTACAAAAATTAAAGAATATTTTATGTGTGTGTATATATATATATTTATAGAAAGTATATGTATAAAATGAAACTCTCGCGGCTNAAAAAAAGCAAATATTTCTGAGCAGATACCTTACTTTACCGAATTTATGAAGAATCAGATTAATGAGGTTCTTGTTTGATTAATTAAAATGATATTTCTTATGAACATGATCTCAGTCTTATTTTTATTTTAATGCTTACGACGTAAGCATTTTATGTAATCTATACATTACTCAACTAGTGTTTAATGAAAGCTAAATGTTATTTTATTTTTTATATTTTAATTAGTTCTGTTATCATTGTAGTTTAAAAATCAAACTAATGTGAATATCAAAATAGATTTTAGATATAGACATTTGTACAGTTCCTTTTCTTGATTTAATTTCTATATGTTGAAATAAAGATATTTGTTGAACTTATTTGTCAGAGGTTTTTACTTAACTTTTTTTTACAATATTTCTGTAAAAATATTCTTAACTTATCTATGATACTTCTCTAAAAAATGCTATAACTTTTGACTGCCAGTCATGAATTAGTTACTGTAGAGCAGGTGTCTCTGTCTCTCCCAATTTTCCCTGATGAATCCGTGAAATTAAGGCCAAAACGTTGGCAAAATAATTTTTTTTTTTTTTTTTTCCAAATGGAGAGTTTTGACCATAGGGATTATTTGTAGAGAATTTGTTGGGGTCCAGTCAAGGTTGTGTGTGCAACCTTGACCGAAACCCAACAAATTCTCTTCTAATAAAAAAAGTTTTTGTTTACAAATCAGTTGTAATTCTTCGATTCCCAAGACCAAATCCCTGACTAGCCTCTCCTCATTCTGTATTTTTTTAAAATTTAATTACTACTTATGCAGCACGTAATTTTCACTAATATACCAGTATAATGCATTTTTTAATGGCTAAATACAGATTGTATTTAGTACTCAATCTGTTCTTTTAATTGACACGTATACGGTTATGAAATATCATAGAAAGCATTGTGATTGCTCCAGAGCATTAAATATTGATATGGTTTTTGAGTAGCAGTCTACAGATTAGAAGCAGAATCACAAATTATTGACTTAACAGCAGCCAACATTCTCCTTTAGAAAACTAATATTAAGACACTCACTCATACACTTGAAAATTAAAACCAGAAAATAGAGAGAGATCACTTCTAATAACTCTTGAACTATAATTTTTATTAATTATTTCTTTCCATTTAACTGTTTTGTTATTATGACAATGGTGGGTAATTCAGAACCATCCATAGGGTTGGAGATTTTTAGTCAGTGTTAAGGCTCTATCAAACCTGTTAAGTCAATAACCATAATCAAGACTGTTAAGTCACTGTTACTAAATAAAAATTTAGACTGCAACATCATTGTAAAGCGGGATACACTTCATGCAGCTGAAATGTTATAGCACATTTCTCCTATTTCATTAAAGGACAAAACCAAGAGTAAATGACTAATAAAAATTAAAGACTGAAGAGCCCAATAAAGTGAAATTTTATTCCTGGAGAAGAGAGGTTGGAGAATTATTTAATCTTCCTAATTAAATTTTTAAGTATCTTCCTTATTAAGTACATTTAGTAAAAATGGAAGGGAGTTAAATTTTATAACATATACTTTTTAAATTTCTTTCCACAGCACTAATAATAACAAAATATACTGATACTAAATATAAAAGATAATATATTTTCAAATAATAGCCCATTTAAGAAGTTGGTTAAAATATGAAAGTAAAAGATTCTGAGAAAAGATAAGAATTGAACCATTAGGTTTGAAAGAAAGTAATATGCGATAAAATGATGGAGTGTAGGTGAAATATAAAGAAAAAGGAACATGTGTAAATAATTTATTCCTAAAAGTTAATGATTTTGGAGAAAAAAAAGGCTACAAACTGCATTTTTTTCCATCACAGATGGAACATCTCTCACTAAAAGAACTTATTCTCGAAATATATACATTTAATACATTATACATATAATACATTTAAATCATGTTTAGTTAATCCATTATCTAGAAATTTGACTAAATTTTATAATTAAATACAAACAAGTGCAAAAATATTTCAGAAAAAATTAATAGTTGAATTTAAATTTTTTTTTAATTATTTGTAAAAAAAATAAATTTGTCTCATGCTGGAGGGAGCATAAACTAAGTGGATATACAATAATTCATAAAATATGTGAAATTCAGTAAGGATAACCTTAAAAAAGAGTGTAAAGATAATTAATTCCCTTAAACCAAAAAAAACAACAAACAAAGAAGGGCTAAAGTAAAGGTTGTTAAGCCTGGGAGGGGAGAGAAGCTTTTAACCCTCCTAGTTATATTCTAAAGTACCTTCCTTATTATGAGCTTTTCATGAAAATCTTATGGAGCATAAGATCCGGTGGGTGGGGATTAATTGGCAAACTTCAAAGGCAGAGATAGCATTAGATTGTTTACCGGAATATCTCCATTGAATTATATGGGTGTATTGCAATATTTTCTGTATAATTCAATGGGGAGAAAAGAGCAAACATTTTACTAGAATTAAATTTTATGGGAAAGGAAGTTGAAAGAGTTTATAGATACCAAGAAAAATGTTTTAAACTTCGAAAAAATATTAGTTTAAGATCTAGGAACAATGCAAGAAAAATATATACCAATTTTTGCTATCAATTCTAATGTTTAACTTTTGGCCAGGATTCAATCATAAAATTTAGAGAAATAAAACAATCTTTTAATAAATGAGGTATTACTATTTCATAGTCAATTTCAGGTAAAAGTAAAAATAAATTGTCCAGTCCTGCTCCATGATTTTCTTAAAAAGTGAACAATCCCTCAACCCTAAAAAAAATATAAATATTCAAGATGTTTAATCAAAAACCACTCAACTAATTTGAACCAGGCCTATTTATACACACACATATTATTTATAGCCATAGTTATAATAAGTTATTATCACTTTTCTATATTGTTTAAAATCATATGAAAACAAATACTTTTATATTGGTCAAATTTTATTATTAACAGAAAGATAATATCTAGCCTAAAAAAATTCATCTTCTTCAAAAAATGTAACAAGGCTAGCCAGAAGAATTGACATAATTTTCAACAATCCACTTGTGGTTTAACACTTCATCAAAGGTAAGCCTACTGTCAGGATTTTTAACAAGAAGTTTAGATATTAAATCAACGCTGTCTTCAGTAAGGTGATTAGGGAATTCAAATTTAAGTAACACAATACGCTGGTAAGTTTCCTTATGATCATTAGCTTCAAAAGGTGGGAATCCGCACAAAAATTCAAAACAGAGAACACCAAGACACCAATGATCAACTCTTGAGGTATAAGGCTTTGATTCCACCATTTCTGGTGGAAGGTAGTCAGGCGTACCACAAACAGTTTTTCTTAGGTTTGATGGTGCATGGACAGACCACCCAAAATCAGCCAGCTTTATGTTGTCATTAATGTCAAGCAGGAGATTTTCAGGTTTGATGTCACGATGCATGACTTTCTTCATGTGACAGTATTTCAATGCATCAGCAACCTGATAAGTATACTTTGCAGCCTTCCTATTAGAAAAACGGCGGTTTTTTTGCCTTTGTAGGATTGTGAATAATTCACCCTGAGCAGCATATTCAAGTACCAAGAATATCCTAGTTTCATCACTGAAGTAAGTTAGCAATTGCAGAATGTTTGGGTGATTAAGATGTGTTTGGATTTCGATTTCACGAAGGACTTGATGCTGCATTTTCCCCTTAACAAGCTCTGTTTTAAAAAGTGTCTTGAGAGCAACATGATATTTAGTCTTCTTTTCTCGAGCTAAATACACTCTTCCAAATTTTCCTCTTCCCAAAGGAGCACCTATTTGGAAGTCTGCTAAAGTCCACCTTCTAATTGAATCTCCTCTACTAGAAATATCATCCAGCATTTGTTTTTCAATTATAAGTGCTTCTTTCTTATAAATATCCATCTGAAAAATAAAAATTAAATTAAAATTTAGCTTTAGTTTAAAATTTCTGGAGTGATCACAAGTTTGCTTTACCATAACCAATTTAATACGAGGTGTGGCTATTAAATAACGAGACTACTACTGTAAAATATTTCATTTTAAATTTATACATATTTAGTTTTTATCACCTTCAATATACACCCCTCCTCTACCCTTGTAGCGGTCTATGCAAATTTTCCATTGTTCGAAACAGTGCTTGAAGTCTTGTTCTGTGAACTCCTGCATGATGACCCTTGCCACTTTTTTTTTTTCACAGCTTTAACAAACTGAAATATTGTTCCTTTTAATAAAGATTTGACCTTGGGGAACAGATAAAAGTGTGAGGCGAATAAGGCGGATGGTCTAAAAATACATTGTGAGCCATGATTTGTTCTTCCACAATTCAGGCCATTTTTTCCTTACTCTTTCCCGAAGTTGAGCAAGCACCTCACAGAAGTTTTGTTAATTAATAGTTTGAGCTTCAGGAACACAGTGAAGGTACACAATTTCATAAATGTTGAAAAAAAAACGATCATCATCACTTTGAATTTTGATTTGCTCATTCAACCTTTTTCAGCTTTTGGTGAGGTTGGACCCTTCCAATGCTTGGATTGACATTTTGTTTTGGGATCGTAAGTGAAAAATCAAGATTTGTCACATGTTATGAATTTTTCAAAGACGTTCAGCTCATTTGTAATGGCATCTTAAGTGTCAGTACACTTTTTTATGAGCTTATTTTTGTTCGAAAATTTGAGGCACCACTTTCACACTGACTGTTTGCATGTTCAAATTGTTGTGTAAATTTGCCTTATGCATTCTTTGTCAATTCCAACAATTTCAGCAATCTCACGAATTCTTAACAGATGATAAAATCAAACCAGATGACCGACTTTCGACGTAGTCATCTGTTTTGGAAGTGGAAGGGTGACCTGGGCGGTTATCATCTCAGCCTTCTCGGCCATCTTGGAAACGCTTGAACCACTCAAAAACTTGCACCTGAGAAACCTGATGAACATTCATCGCTATAAACTTCTTTTAATTTAAATTTAAACAATAAGTTTCAGTAGGCGTTTTACCTGTTTTATATAAAACTTCACGACAATTTTCTACATTAAACTAATCATTTTTTTGGCAAAAATAAACAAACATCTCTTACATAAATGAAGGTTAGGGCCAGAACGATTTCTAAACAAACACATGAGGAGCAGCAATCGAAAGAGAAGGCTTTATGCTGCACAGCTATCGGTTGTTCAGAATTGGCGCTTGCTCAGTTCTTCTGCTACAGCTTTAGTCTCGTTATTTAATAGCCACACCTTTCAAAACTACATGTAAATATTTGCAAAGCAAAGAACTATTCATCAAGAAGAGATTTTCTAAAAATTAAAAATTATTGTTATTCATAAACATTTACAATATAAACCATTTGATTTAGACTACTGAACAGCCCTTATTTAAATGTTGCCTCTTCAATGTTTCAATAAAGATGGGCATAACAAGAAAGAAGATTAAATACAATCCTTAATAGGCATTATGTGAAAGAATGTTATTTGATAACAGTGATATAATTTGCTTTCTTTGTTTGCAAAATAGAATATATATAT
>KZ808703.1:139266-154504 GCA_000696205.2 Oncopeltus fasciatus
ACACACACACACACACACACACACACACATATATATATATATATATATATATATATACAGATATATATATATATATATATATATTCACTCTCTATTATTATTAAAGACTAAGGAAACAGGTAATGAGAGGAGAGAGGTACCAGACCCAGACCCAGGGGAAGGAACCAATTGACCATCAAGCTTCCTCCTGCCACCACTCTATGTAAAAGAGGAAATCACATTTAGCCAGAAAAGCTCGTAGATTCATCTAGGCCTGCCTAGGCCCTTCCACACAGTTGATAAAATCTGCTCTGACAGCTAATTCATTCTTATGTATACCAGAATGCCCTTTTATCCAAGTAAAGCTAATCGAGTTGTTTCCTATTGTCTTTAAGTTATGTGAAATTCTCTTCATTTCTTCGGCTATAGAATAGTGGCATTGTCTATTTGTAATCATGTCTAACGTTGATTGACTGTCAGTTAATATATTAATGTTTTTATTTGTCAGTCGCAATGTATGTAGTCCAGTGATTTCAGGATGGCGAATTGTTCAGCTTGGTTGTTTGTGCAGTTTGGTCTCAATTTTAATTTCAATATATCTTTGAGAATTAATTATTCAAAAATGAGACTGGCACATCCAACAAATTCGCCATTCTTACTTCTGTCTGTATATATTTGAAAGTCTGCTTCATCATTATAATTTAGTATTATTTCTGGGTAAAGGGCTGGGTGTAGCCAAGCCGTTGGTGTGAAACATGTTCTATCTTGTCTGCTTTGAAGTTATTCGTGTCAAGTTTCAAGGTTAACAATCAAAATTTGTTTTCATAACTGTCAGCTAATATACCTATGGGAATAATTTTAGCTAGAACAAAGGTAGCTTTATCTGAAAGGGTCCTGAAACCTTTAGAAATTTTAATCGCTATCAGCCTCTGGATCCTTTCAAGTCTGGTGATATTGTGTTTTCTATTTAAACCAGGATAACAGATTTCGATTCCATATGTCAAAATGGGTAAAATGGCACCCTTGTACAAAATATTGAGGGCTTCTGTCCTTAGGCCCCAAGTGGCCCTAGCTGCTTTGGATAATGAATTTATTAGTTTCAGTAGTATGTTTTGAAGAGTGTCTATGTGTTTATTTCAGTTTAACTTTTAATCTATTGTCATTCTTAAATATTTCATTGAATTTACTTTATGTAGAAGTAAATTTTGAATAGTAATAGTTAATTTAGGTGTTTGTCATCTAGATACTATCATGTAATGCAATTTTTGTGTGTTAAAAGTTAGTTTGTGAGTATTTGCCCAGGAAGTTGTCATGTCTACTACAGTCTGTATAAGTATCTGTAGGTGTTGATAGAATTTAGATTAAATTAATATAAGTATGTCGTTTGCAAAAGCTAATACAGTAACTTTTTGTTGGACTGGTTTCTGCAGTAATGAGTCGAATATGATATCCCATAACAGCGTGAGCAGCTTCAGCCCTGAGATGTACCAATTAATTGATTCCTCATCATATCAATAGACCTAGATGTTACACTTATAAAACAATCTTTTAGGTAGTTATGTACAAGTTTAAAAAATATTCAGTGGACATTTTTTATCCTTTAATGTATTTAAAATCGACGGCCACCAATCACTGTCAAAGGCTCATTGTATATCAAGTGAAAAACGAACACTGCGTTCATTTTTATTTAAAGACTTCTAGATTTCTACTATCTGAAGAGCCTGAGATGTGCCATTTCATTAAGAGAAATCTTGTGAGGTCCGGTGCAACCAAGTGTCATGAACTAATATTAAGAAAGGAACTTTTCGAAACTAAGACTTAACTAATGCATAATAAAAGTTAAAACCTACATGTTAATATCACTATATTATTAGGGGTATATATTTANATCAAGGTTCTTAAATATCCAGTTTCATATAAATGGTTCGGTTTATTCTTCATTCCTCGATAGTTTTTCCAAGTTTATGTGTGGGGCACGAAGAGTGTTTAGGTGGGGGTGAGCATCCTCAAAGATTTTGGACCCCGTTTCTTCACCGACCAACTCTGGTGGTCGTGCTCTATATAATGCGATTTCACCCCAAAACCTCACCACAATTTGTCCTTCCTTTCCCACCTTTTGGCCCCCTGACGTGAATTTCCTTCCCAATACCTAGTCTTTCTTTTTGGCAAAAACCTTACTCCTCTTCGTCGTTCCGCTTCGAACTTAAAATACCTTTCTTCTTACCAGTTCTAACGCTTGACTCCTAATCTTGATAGTTCTTGACTCCTATTTAAAAAAAAAAAAAAAAAAAAAAAAGCCCCCACAAAATGAATCATTGAAAATACCATATAAACGATTGAAACAAAAATTTCTAGTCTGTTTAAATATCATTGATCCAAACTGTATAAAAAAAAATTTAGCACAAGAAATCATTGAAACACAAATTAACACTTCACAGAGTTCATACTAATAGCACTGACATTTTCCCAACTTTATGTCTCAACATCAACTGCAAACTAAACTTAAACAATTTTTAAAAACACTCCTAATATAAACTTTAACATACTTCATCACATCAGGATATCTTTCATAATTAACCTATAACCATAAGGGAACTAAAATCAACAATAAAACAACTTAGGCCACTCTGGTGTTCTTGGTCCTAATGGGTGTATGATGAAAAACATAGAAATGATGAAAACTACTAATTCAGTATCACTATTCTGAATGTCTTTTATCATATTTGGATGAAAAGGGTCTTCCATGAAGAATTTGCATAATTCTATTTATTCCTGTGCTAAACCAGGAAAAGGCACCTTAAAAATTTCAAGCTTTACCACAGAAACTCCTTCATGCTTTTGCAAGTGGCTTTCTGAGTCATACGGCATTCATGTACTTTCAAATATACTTCAAACCCCAGGGGACTTTCTATGCCCCCCATATTCAGAAACAGTAATAGAACTGCTATGTTATTATATAAAATGTGAGCTATTTATTTTCAGTTAAAATTATTTTAGAAGATCTATGAGATATTGATTAACCATTGATGATCAGGAGGAGGAGACAGTTGGGGTTCGGTCATAGGTTTATTATTAAATACAACCAATATCGGTTCACCAATTTTATTTTATTCAATAATAAACCTTTGACCGAACCCTGACTATCTCCTCCTCCTTAAGTTCTTTTATTTTACTTGGGCCAAGCTATAATAGACTTTTATATTGTAGCGACAAAATATATTTTTGGTAGAAAGATTATATGCTGCCCTATAAGTAAAGTGTAAAGCCTTATTTTTACAGGTAGAAAAACAAGCCATCTCAGGAAAGCCAAGATATCTAATGTGTTAATAAAATTATCATTATAGAATAAGGGGTCCAAGACTAGCTCGGCCCCTACTGTTATCCTTAACCTAATTACTTAATATCAAACACTGTAATTCTACTAATCCAGTTACAAAACCAATCATCAGCTGTAACCTATGTCTCACAAAAACATATAATTTGTTTCACACAAAAAGAGAACTTGTTTTCAAACAGTTTAAAGATACTGCCAATTCCTGAAATGTTTATAAAAATTCATTTGTTACTGCCAACTTACTGGAATTTTCTTTATTACTTGCATTATTCCCCAAATCTTTTGAACTTAAAGATTCTAAATCACTAGCATAATTTACATAGGTTATCTGAGAAGGCACCCCTGGCTGGAGCCTTGGTGGTTGCTTAAGATCAATACCTGCTAGGAAAACTGCATGTCTGTTTAAGGGACTGAAGGCTGGCGGTTTGCCTGTATACAGAGTTTTTGGTTTTGATGATAAAGTATGGGGATTGTTGGACCTTTACTTTGATAATCGAATTTTTATAAATTTGTATAAATGGAAGCTTACATTTTTGCTGATTTTATAGAAAGCTTTATAGAAAATAAAAAGCTGATCTAAAAATTGTCTTTCTACAACAGGGCTATCTATTTTTATGGAAGAGCCCTTCAAAGTTAGCTTGTTTTGTTTTCAAAATTATCTCCTTTATGAGCTTAGACGTAAAATTAAGGATTACCAGTTCTAAAGAAGCAACAACCCGATTTATACTTGAATAAATGTTTATAACTCCACAACCTTTTTTAAAATACATCTAAACAGGTTTCTTTTTTGGATAATAAAAATAAACAGATTATTTTTCTGATGAAGTCTTTTTATAGCTGAGCAATTTCTAAAACTATTTTTTCCACAGCTGTAAACTGTTCTTTTATAGTGTTTCTAAGCATAAGTTGATATAATCGTATATCAACATATGCTTAGACATCAGTCTATATGCACAATTTTGTTTTTAAATGATCATGGGTTACTACTATTAATTAAATATGACCTATTTAAAATGAGATTACTTTGTTCAAATGGAGTTTTTTTGACTCTAGATATTACTGAATTTAAAAATAATTAAATATTATTAAATTATTTTAAGAATACACATTTTTAAAATTTGTATTTTTTTTTGGACCTACCTTGACCAAACCCCAACAAAAAAAACATCAAATAAGTTTACTTTGCTTTCATAATAAGACATTAACAAAGTTCAATTTTTTAATGTTTAAAATTTACTAAAACTTGCAAGTAAATATTACTAAAATGTACTGCACAAGACTCATTCATATTAAAGAAATTTATTTTGATTTTAAGTTAGAACTGTGAATCAAAATTTGTAATTAACAAATACTTTTCTCCTATTAATACTAGTATATCTCCAAACGAATGATTATCGCATTAAAATATTAAGATTAAAGGTATAATAAAGCAACAAGTAAATATACTCACCGAAAGAGATTCTGTGGAGCTTAAAGTTACTGTAGCATCCATCTTCACACAAAGAAGTTAATTTATAAAATGTATTTTCCCTCAACGTGTTTGTAAACCAGAGAATGTGGAAATTTAATTGCCTATGAGAATAATCACCATCAAAAAATGACGAAGAAACGTTACATACAAATAAACAAACCACCTTTATATTTTGAAAAATGGCTGTTAAACAGACATTTAAAAACAGATAATCGATTAATAAGAATTTCATATAGCATATAAGTTAAACTGAAAAAAATAAAAAAAAATTAAATAACTCATTTTAACTCTGATGTAGTGCTAAATATACATGCATCTAACAACAACAATAAAAAACAGTCTACGAAAAAATAAAATCTAAACAGAATGTAGTTGAAGTTAACTACCATAGTGAGATTGAGATGCTTAAATCTCAATATTCAGGACATATATAATTATACTGTCCTGTGTCCTGAATATTAAGGACAGCACAATTATTTCTCATAATTTGTAGAATAGACATTTCTCGTAATTATTAGGGCGTAATAACCTAGATGTTTATCGCCTAAACAAATGCATATCTATCTATTAATAGTGAGATCATAGACTAATTTTTTTTCCGATTTTCAGTAGTTTCAATTTCCCCTTCTCACACCAAATTCTTCAAGAATGTTTGTGAGTAAGAAAAAAAATTTGAAATAAAATATAATTTTTCGTAAAATGAATAGAAGTAAGAGCATACCTTTATAGAATTGCTTTATTAAGTGTTGTTACGTTACTGCTATGGTTGTTTTGGGGTTGATAGTACTTTTACAAGGCCACACACCTCTAGTGTGGCAATTATTGCGAAGTGCTAATCAGTATACCAAAAGAAACATAATCTGGGGGGTATAAACAAGTTATAGTTATGTATAATCGTCTACACCTACACTCCTAATTTTCCTTTTATTTTTCAATCAAATAAACTTGGTACTATGGTACGAAAATATAATGTAAAATAAAAACAACAACAACTAAACGACATAATAATAAGATATTCTTATTATTTTTACATATGTTTTCCTATTTTAATATTTACATAAAATTCTATAGTTCTAGTTAGTCAAATTTGCTGGCATCAGTCAATTTATAATTTTAACAAAAAAAAAAAAAAATTAAAAACGATATATATATATAGCAATTATTTTTTCATTCATTCTGAAGGATCTACTCCTGACCCCACATTTTACAATTCTAAGAAAATATGCTAATTAAAAGTCTTCATGTCGCAAACAACGGGTATACAGTACAATTAACAGCAATATTGTTCGAATTCTTAGGTTTGTGATAGTTGCTTATAGTGCATGTCAATTTAGAATCAATCGCATTCACATTTTTACTGTAAGTTTTATAATTAGTGACCTAATCAGTGTTATTTTTGAACAGGTTTTAATGAGAGGAAAGGGGGGAATCAATTTTGAAACTCAGTTAAGTATTGAGTAGAGGAATCAATATTGATGGATGGATATATAGGGAAATATTCTTAGAACTTTAATTAAAGTTAAAATTTTTCATAAGTTATAATTGTTTCTATTTCATCCCGTTTCATTTTTAGGGTGCCTGCGTCGACATTTATTAATCCTTCACAGATGATAATACTCGGGAATTGTGAAATTTTGAGTACGTTTGAAAGGTTTTTGAACATTTATATCTTTCAATATACTAGAAAATCACTTGGGAGTTCCAGTTTTATAAGTAAAAATTATTCTTAGTGGCCTGTTCAACTTTAGAAAAGCTCAGTTGGTGCTCAGATGCCGAGCGATACGGACTTATCTATTCGTCCTACCTCTTACTGATAGCGTATCATTTATCTGTCTCGTATTGTAAATGGTGCTTTTCTGTGCTGTTTTTCATTTAAGGTCGTTAATATATTTTATATTATGGAAATGGAGGTGAGTAATCATTACAGTAATACTATTGGACCTAAGAGCACAGTGATTAGTTGTGACGACAGCGAGTTGTATTAAATTATAAAGAGAAGATCTTGACCACTTATAGAGTGAAACAAATTTATAGGAATAAACTCTGCAGTGAGGTAAAAAGAATAGGTTTCGCTCATTGAACCCAGGAGTAACGAGCTCAAGCTAGCATTCTAAGCTACATAGCTTTCTCTTATCTAAATTTAGAGAATCACTTCACTTTGACTGTTTGTTACAATTAATATGGAAGTGATCATTTTCCAATTAAATAAACTCTTAACGATGAAGCTCTTAACGCACAGAAATATTCCAGATGGATCACAGAGAAAGGTAATTGAGATTTCAAAAATAATATTAACTTCACTATGCAAAACCTCCCATCTAATATAGATGAATTAGTAGAATACTTCCTCTTCGATAATAAATGGTTCTATAGAAACTATATGCAAAATAAAAGGATTTCCTAAACCAAATCACGCCCCCTGGTTTGACAATGAATATTGTGCAGCAGTAAAAACAAAAAATAAGTCCCTAAAAATATTCCTAAATAGCCCAACCACAGAAAACCTAATTAAATATAAAAAAACAAAAATCTCTTACCCGAAACCTAGTAAAAAGAAAAAGGAAAGATTCTTGGTCCACCTATGTTGAATCAATTAACTTGTACATGCCAATCGGCAAAGTTTGTAGGAAAATACATAGTATATCAGGAATGTTTAATGCAGAAACCCCAATCTTAAATATAAATAGAGAAATAATCACAGACCCAAAAATAATATCTAAAATGTTTTTTGACTATTTTGCAAATATATCAATTAAACAGATATTCCATAACCATTATATAAATCCGTTAGAAAAAATAAAAATAAAATTTCCTCAGCTTATTCCAATATTTTCCGTATAATTCAATGTAAAAAATTCAGGTAAATAATCCCTAGCGTCGACCCTTCCAACTTTCCTTTGAAAGGTATTAACCCGACCATTGTTACCTACCTTTAAAGTGTGCTGAAAAACCTACTCCCTCCCCGTTTGACCGGTTGTCTCTCAGTTTAATTCTGCACTCTGAGATGTGACAATAAACCTCCCTAGGAAATCTCTCCATACATCACTATAGATACATATTAAATTGACTAATTTTTTCACATTTGCATAGTAAAAAAATGTTTAAAGTTTAATCTGTAAATATTTTTTAAAGAAGTTTTTTTTTTAAATATTTTTTTGTAAATTGTATTTTTTTTTTGGATCAACTTTGACCGAACCCTAACAAAAAAAACTCTGTAAATCTTTTTCTGTCATATAACATACCATATATTTGTCTGTTCATTCTAATCTATAATTCTATAAGTGTAATAGTGTGTATTGCATTTCAAACATGATGATGAATTACAATTTGAAACAAAACTTTGAAAATAATAAAATAATTAACCAATAATTGTGGAGTATTTTATTTTTCTGATCCTGTCCAAAACTCTGACTAATTTCTCCAGCATAATACTCGACGGTCAGCCAACATCCAACCATAGAAGAAATAAACTTTCTGAGAACATCAGAACAAGAAAACCCTTCAAAAAATGACTATAACAAGTCCTAGACAGCATTGGAACTTTAAATAGCAATAGATGATTTAGAAACATCAACCCCAGGTCAAGATGACATTCACAATTATATGATACAGTAATTTCCCCCAAGAATAAAACGTATTTTCTAATCTATATTCAACAAAATCTGGGAAACATCAACATACCCAACAGCATAGCGAGAATTAATAGTCATTCCAATTTTGAAACCAGGCAAGAATAAATTTCTAGTAACCAGCTATAGATAAATTTAAAAGTGTTTGAGAAAATGAAACAGAAGGCTTATATCATTGATCATTGTATCATTGACACAAATAAACTTTTAAGCAATATCCAGAGCGGTTTTCATAAAGGAAAGTCTACAACCGATGGATTAATTACTATGGAAACGGAGATACTGGACGCATTCATCCAGCGAAAATAGTCTGTGGGAATATTCTTCGTACGATATAATAAAAAGAAATGCGGTTATAAAGAATTTCAACTTTTGGGGTCATAGAGGACAAAATATAAATTTTCTAAAAAGTTTCCTTAATAAAAGAATAATTAAGATAAGAATTGGTAACAACCTTTCTGGCAGCAGAGAAGTAACCAATGGAGTGTCGTAAGGAAGTGTCATTCATGCTGCATCTTGTTCATAATACCATCAACTCAGTTGCGGAAATAATACCCAGGTGGGTAAAATAATTGTTTTTATGTTGAAGACCTGACCGTCCTTTTGTCCTTCAACAGCCGCAGCTGGATAAAACAAAACCTCCAATGGCTCATCAGCAGTTTGCAGGATTGGTCTAGGAAAACAGCTTACATTTTTCTTCTGAGAAAACCAAATGCGTAATGTTCCCTAGAAAACGACCTCCAACTGAAAACCCAGAGCTTTATATCCATTGCAGTGGTTCAAGTATCCAAAAAGAAGTTAAGTTTTTTGGCTTGACTCTGGATAGGAAGCTAACTTGTGGTCAAACCACATTAGATTCTTAAGAGACGAAGCATTCTGTCGACTAATAATAATGAGAGTGCTGGTTAAAACCTCTTGGAGAGCTGATAGTAAGTCTATGATAATGATATACAAGAGCTTTATTCGGTCTAAAAAGATTACGGAAGTATAGTGTATTCTCAGCGAAATTAAGTTTCTTTCAACATCTAGACACAATTCATCATACAGATATTAGATTCGCCTCCGGAGCCTTCATGACAAGTCCTATTTAAAATTTTATTTTTTTCGGAGGCATCAGTACCCCTACTCGTAATTAGACAACAACTAGCCAACTTACATCGCAAAAATAAAAGCTCAACCCAATAAATCTGCTTAAGAACATATTTTCTACCCAGAAAATATCCATTTATATATGAATAAACCAAGAAATCCAGCTCCGTTAGCCATTAGACAAAAACGAATAATCAGTTACATAAATGGAGAGAATAATGATTATAAAAGAAGATCTTCCATGGGAAATACAAGTTGATATTGATTTGTGCCTGAAAAAATTGAACAAAAAAGGAAATAATTTGAATCCTCGAAAAATATACAGACTGTCAAGCTATTTATACTTACGGCTCTAAGATTAATGGGAATGTAGGATTTTCTGTAGTAAATAATGGCTCAGTAAAACATAATCTACCCCAGTACGTTCCAATATACACGGTGGAACTAAACTTTAGCAATAGCACTAGCCTTATTTACTGCAATCGACTTACTGTCGTAGTAACCACATAGTTATTCTATGAAATAATACTAATATCCACTGACACACTGTCTGCTCTGCAAAATATTAAAAAACTTAAAAATCAAAGACTCTTCATAAACAAGATACACTGTAAAATACTTCATGACCTCAATGAAACAGTAAAATTCTTTTGGATACAATCTCACAGCTAAATCCAAGGAAACGAAGCAACAGATAGAGCCGCCAAAGAAGCAGCAAATATGAATGAGCCACCTTTACAAATCTAGGATGTACATAACATTAGTACATTGTTACAAAGAAAAGTCATAAATAAATTCTTGCTAATTTGCTCACACAACTTTTTTCTTAAATGCTTTCTGACTTTACCTCAAATATAGATGTACTGATAGACAACACAGTCAATTATGTCATTCTTGTCTTAAAATTACTTCTCAACCTTTATATTAGTTTGAAATGAACTGATTCTACTACTGTTATTACGTCTTTTTCAATCACTTAGGATCTTTGAGTAAAGGGCTATATGGAGAAAACCACTCTGTTATAAAATGCATTACTCAAAAGAGGCATTTATTTTTTAATGAAAGCTAAAACAAAGCAGAACTCGAACCAAGGCAAAAATTTACAGACGCATACGCATCCCTTTCGGCGAAAGTAACTAACTCTTATATATTACTCTAGCTACTTGGAAGGATTGAAAAGTGTTAATGGTGCTGAAGGTTCAGATCTCTAAGCTTCGTGCAGACAGCCGGTAGAGAATACGAACAGCTACCAGCCAAGTTTAATCAACCACCATTGTATCAACCTAACTTTTTGTAATTAACTTTATTATTATTTAATATTAATATTTTTTTGTAATAGAGAATCCATTTACTTTTGTATTTTTTATATCTTATTTTGACAATAAACCTCCCTAGGAAATCTCTCCATACATCATGATCGCTCTGTTGATGACTTACAAGTTAAGTTGAAACGTCGGCAATAATAAATAAATTACATAACAATTNAATAATTTAATTTTTTCTAAATTTTATTTATGAAGCAATGTAAGGTTATATTAATAAATATATTCAATAGAAATTTTATTAAATGATAAAACTGCTTGACAGGTGATTGGTTTCACCCAATCCACCTTTCTTTTGGTGCTGACATCAGTGTTTTTGTAGACTGTTCTTACTTTATTAGTTGAAAATTATAGAGTTCTTTGGAATACAAGTATTTTGTGTTTATGTTGAGGTTATATTGTTCTGAATTTTGAATTGTACTGAGTTGTTTTTTTAATTTATTTTTAATACAGTTTTTGCTTATGAGTATTAACTATGCCTAATAAAAAGACTGGTCAGCGCAAAAAAGCAGAAAAACAAAAAATTCGTCAAAAAGACATTAGAACTGCACGTGATAATTTGGATTTTGGGAAATTTCCTTGCAACATTTCCATGGTATTTTAAAAATTAATAGTATATGCATAAAAATAATTATCAGTATGATTGTTTAAATATATCATTGGTGTCATTATGACTTTTGTCTATGATAATTTTATTTTATTTTTTAATTGTTCTATTTTTGATGCATTTAATTTAAAAAAAATAAGGAAGTAGAACAGTGCAAGTGTTTAAAGGGTAGTGTTCTTCAAGTTTTACTATTGATGGTCTTGCTTCCTTCTTTAATTTTTAATTAAACATGTTTATAAAAATGTAACATTTTACTTGAATAGTATGTGTGTGTTGATTTTAATTACCCTTACTTATATATATATATGTGTGTGTGTGTGTGTGTGTGTGTGTGTGTGTGTGTGTGTGTGTGTGTGTGTGTGTGTGTGTGTGTGTGTGTGTGTGTGTGTGTGTGTGTGTGTGTGTGTGTGTGTGTGTGTGTGTGTGTGTGTGTGTGTGTGTGTGTGTGTGTGTGTGTGTGTGTGTGTGTGTGTGTGTGTGTGTGTGTGTGTGTGTGTGTGTGTGTGTGTGTGTGTGTGTGTGTGTGTGTGTGTGTGTGTGTGTGTGTGTGTGTGTGTGTGTGTGTGTGTGTGTGTGTGTGTGTGTGTGTGTGTGTGTGTGTGTGTGTGTGTGTGTGTGTGTGTGTGTGTGTGTGTGTGTGTGTGTGTGTGTGTGTGTGTGTGTGTGTGTGTGTGTGTGTGTGTGTGTGTGTGTGTGTGTGTGTGTGTGTGTGTGTGTGTGTGTGTGTGTGTGTGTGTGTGTGTGTGTGTGTGTGTGTGTGTGTGTGTGTGTGTGTGTGTGTGTGTGTGTGTGTGTGTGTGTGTGTGTGTGTGTGTGTGTGTGTGTGTGTGTGTGTGTGTGTGTGTGTGTG
Source organism: Oncopeltus fasciatus (assembly GCA_000696205.2). NCBI lineage: Eukaryota > Metazoa > Arthropoda > Insecta > Hemiptera > Lygaeidae > Oncopeltus > Oncopeltus fasciatus. The sequence goes on from KZ808703.1 coordinate 151,548, forward strand.
TGTGTGTGTGTGTGTGTGTGTGTGTGTGTGTGTGTGTGTGTGTGTGTGTGTGTGTGTGTGTGTGTGTGTGTGTGTGTGTGTGTGTGTGTGTGTGTGTGTGTGTGTGTGTGTGTGTGTGTGTGTGTGTGTGTGTGTGTGTGTGTGTGTGTGTGTGTGTGTGTGTGTGTGTGTGTGTGTGTGTGTGTGTGTGTGTGTGTGTGTGTGTGTGTGTGTGTGTGTGTGTGTGTGTGTGTGTGTGTGTGTGTGTGTGTGTGTGTGTGTGTGTGTGTGTGTGTGTGTGTGTGTGTGTGTGTGTGTGTGTNTTATGTAAATAACAGTAAATGATCTTTGTTTATAGTATAGTGATTCTTTATGTGATTTTATTGGGGATTGGTTCAGGTACTGGTAAAAATAAGACCCTCTTGAAAAATCAGGAATGTTTATTTTAATTTTAACATTTAGGTTTAAATTGCAATCCATCTTCAGGGGCTAATTGACACAACATTAACCTATGCTGAGTATATTGATAGTGACAGATCAGATTGATTGAGGATAGTGGTTAGAATAATTGACTTCAAAACTTCAGTGACGATGTAACCTACAATAGAGGTAAGCGAAGCCCAATAGGAAATACTAGCAAACAGGTCATGAAACGTAGCTTACGTTAAGTGGCAGCTTGGCAGTGGGTGGTTAAAATTAAGTAGAGTGAGGTCACCTGAAGAGTAACTGATTGACTGAGATTGATACTTACTTACCATGACTTAGCTGAAGGAGTTACCCAGAACCAACTTGATGAGTACAGAGAGTGTTTGACTCAGAAACTGAGACTCCTCAAGATGGAATGTCTTAAGAGTTATCCTGTGTTGGAACATTAAGCCTCATATTGCACAACCTAAAATTTGAGCTAGCCAGATGCTGAATTGTTTTAATTTTAACCAATCCATGATTCACCAACAATGGTTAAATCCGACTGAAGAGTGGGTAGCTGTACCTTGAAGTGAAGTTTTATGAGTTCAGTATATTGGTGTGTTTATTTTTCCAGTAAATGAACTCAAAGTAATTATGAATCATATTTGAATCATAGGAGTTTCTATGGAAGTAACCAAATTAATTAATTAGTTTTATCCACCTGCTATGTTACATGGGGTTCTTTATTCGAGAGGAGAAGTAACAGTGGAATAACCTTTCTTTGAGGCATCATAAAATACATCTAACTATACTAGATCTGATAATATTTCAGATGAGACCTGATATGTTATAAGATATATGCTGATCACTGAGGAGAAAGTTATTAGACAGAAGTCAATCTAATAAATATCTTCTGTTAACATTCAATTTTATTTATTTATTTATTATTATTTATTTTATTTTTTTAAAGGAAATGCTTTAGAAAGGAGGAAAATTAGGTCATATTGGAGGTTAAAATTAAGTAGGGACAACATAACATTCTGTCCACCTGATTTTTTTTCTTTTCAATGACAAATCATATCCAATTATGACTGGATGTTTCCATGTGCATGCCGGGAATCTTCTGCGACATTACAAACAGAAGCACATAAAGAAAGAAAAACTAAGTGTGTATGTAATCTTTGAATCAGGGATCTTTGTCTAAGGATTCCAGCAGTCCACCATGCCCCTAACGCTATTAAGAATCACCCAAACTGTGACATAATTAGAGATGCTAATTTATGTAAACGAATCAAGCAAGTAGACAGAAGGACAGGTTTGAGAGGTGAATGGCAAGAGGCTAGCTTTGTAAACTAGGAAGACTGGGCACAAAATTACAGTTTGTACTTGTGGGCAGAAAATGTAAAAAAAAATTCTTTCAATCTTATAAAGTTTCATGGATTATTTCAAAATGAATTTATTTACATATTTATATGAGTAAGGAGTTATTTTCATGTATAAATCTTAATTAGGAGAGGAGTTTTATGTAATTGAAAATCGTCTGGTTTTAAGCCATTTTCTGAAATTTTCCAAGCTATAGTTTCAAAAATAGTGGGTAAGGCACCAGGGTAGCTCATGGGATTTGTTCAGGTCTCACAATCCAGCCATTGCGGCCAGCTTCTATCGATAAATAAAAGTGAGTTATGGATGTTTAGAATAAAATGGCAATTTGTAGATAGCCCCTCCCTCCATGACCCTAAGTGTTTGAAAGGGGGCTACTTAATTTTAAAAAAAGAAGAAGAAGAATATATATATATATAGTGGGTATATTATTATAAAATTGATAAATTTATCATTATAAAAAGTTAATTTAACTTTTAATTTGGTAGGTTTACTTAGGTAAAGGCACCACGCCTTCCATGCTAAATTTCATTAAATTGCTGACGGAAATTTATTGTTTTTTTCTTGGAGCATATTTTGTTTTTAAACATGTTAGTCTTGATTATAGTATTCAGTTACAAATATTAAATTTGATACTTACCTGGCTGGAACTCCAATTGTTTAACTATTGTAATGAATAGGAGTTATTCTTCTTTGTAACAAATTGTTACTATACATTAAAAAAAATTAAAAAAATTAGATTAATGATTATACTACTATATAGAGGATTACTGTTTTTTCTAATGTGTCCATCACCATTGGCAACCTTATTGTTTAATTCCTGCAATATCACTATTAAGCAAATATTCTCGGTACTATCCACTCTTTCTTAAAATATTTATCAAGAGTTCTACTTCCATTTGATGGCTCATGTTTAATTAATGTCCTATCTTTATTGATTAGGTTAATTGATAGTATTCCTTGCACAAGACAATGTTATAAATATATTACTTAACTGAACATATAATGTTGTATATTAAAAAAATGACAACAAAAGGTTTAGAAACCTAAAAGGTCATGGTTTTTTTTTAGTCTTTCTCTTACAGATTTTTATTTTATTTTCTTTTTTTTTTGTGTCTCATGAATCAGCTCCCTCTTACACCTACACTGGAAGATTCCTGAGTTCTAAAGATGACCTTAAAAGCATTATA
>KZ808704.1:18062-34558 GCA_000696205.2 Oncopeltus fasciatus
TTTTTTGACTAATATTACACACTAATGTATAAGTTAGTAAATTTATTTTAAAAAAATATAAAAAAATATGAAAACAACAACACTGAGTAAAATAATTTAATTAAAATATTTTTTTTAAATTATGAAAAAGGATGAATTCCACTGTTTTGCGAGTTAGGACAAGTAATTGTTGCCTTATTTCACTGATAAATTTTGTATTTAACTGAATTTTCTAAAGGGATTTTTGGATTTTATTGTCTTGTTCCATTACTCTTTCATCAAGTACTTTTGAGATAGTTGGTTGTACAAATGACTTGTATGGCTAGAGAACTCACGGCTTGCTCTCTGAAATTTAATAAATGTTTAAGAATGTACTAAATTATTTAATAAATATACAGAGAAGTCGCAGTAAGAATTGGATAGTTTTAATGATTAGTGCGAAAATGTTTCCGTTGTGAGCCATCGTAAGCCCACAGTCTCGGGGAAGAAGGAAAATCGTTGAGTAAGAGTGGATTCTCCAAAAAAGTCCCTCCCACAGGAGCTGTGTAAATTAAACAGAATTCCAATGATTAACATACAAGTATATGTAAAAAAAAAATGCTAATAAACTTCTCAAAAGCCGAAAATAATTAGTAAGCTAGACCAAAAGATATGAAGTGGGATCGTTCACTCTCATTTTCAGTCATTTTCTAAAATATCTGTTAATATTTATTTTTTTATTATGAAATTTATATTTCTAATTACAAATTTGAAAAAAGAAAATATATGTTTTCTACTTCTAAACAGGTTGAAAAGTGATCCTCTTCACTTTTTTTTCATAAAAAAAAACCACAAACAATAAAATTTAATTTTTAAAGTGGTCTCCACAAAATCGGAAAAGTGGAACAGCAGATTTAAAATAAATCTTTCTTTTGAAACATGTAAAATTGTCTTTTGGGGGTTAAAAATTTCATTTTTTTTTTGTTGAATTACAGTATTTCTTGTTTTGTAGAATTAGTAAATCAATGTATATTGCTAATTTTTGAAGAAAATAATCAAGAAGAGTTCTCAGACTGAAACCAGCTGAGATTATTCCAGCCCCTAGCTATCTCATTCCCTCTATCGATTTAAATAGTCTAAATATAGGTTCCTGTGTACCTGGCGAATCCATATCGCTTTGAGCGGCGTTCCTGATCACCGATTACTGCTCGAGCCTCTTTTCACTGTGAATGTAGGTCACTGTTATTATTTATTTCCATCCTCCTTCAAACCTCTTTGGATCTTAGCGTTTCCTAGCGTACTTGATTGATAGACTTATGTTAATATTTATAACAGATTAAATTACATTTTAATAAAGTTAATTCCCTTTATCATATCCCCTCTGTATTACAAAAACTAAATAGCAATTAGAGAGAAGTCTAGTGTTTCATTTAAAATTCATATAAATCAGAGTGATGATGATATTTAATTTAAAAGACCTGTAGAGCAATGAGTGTAAAAGGTATAACTGCTAAAGCTTGCTCTAGACTGGCCGGGAAAAAAGAGTGGGGGGGAGCGTTCATCTATCGTAGTCACATACGTAAGCTGACTTCCTTAATATAAACTTAAAAAAAAAAAAAATTGTACATTCTACCTCTACGCCCTTTGAAATTCTTCGTAACTGAAATAATGACGACGATATTGCTATTATAATGTTATTGGTATCCCTCTAACACCCGCCATTTTTCTTCCTCCCATTGGATGTCAAAAAAAAAAAAAAAATAATAAATAATCTTTCATAATTTGCTATGAAAAGCCTTAATACCGAATTTGTTGTCTATATTTGAAAAAATTATAGGTCCTACCCAACTCTCGAGTTACATTCTTAAATATCTTTATATTAAAATAATTTTTTTTTGTTATAGATTTTAAAATAATGTAGACGCTATAAAATTAAATTTGACCTCTATTTCGTTTTATACATTTTTTTACATAACGATTGTGATGAGTTAGATATCAATATTTAAAATTTTGGTCTCTTAAATTACTAATTTCGCTTCATTATTTTAAAATTTATGGACCCTATGTATATATACATACACATTAATGGATCATATTTTCAGCTATGTAAATGGACTATGGTTGCCCAGTGCTATGAAAATTACATTTTCTCATGGCGTAGAGACTTCAAAGAACATAATAACTGTATAATATAATTTTCTAACGTTTTTTCCTATAACATTTTAACGAAAAACACTTCATAAGGAAGAAATTTACGAATTTAACTAGGATGGATGGATGTTCACCCTATCCCCCCAAGCCAGTCTAAAATGAAGCATAGTTCCGCTCATTGTAGATCACATATACATTTAATGCTACATAGAAAGTCTGCTTAGATAACGCATCTATTGCGTGATGTAATTTAAAAAAAAAATTACATTATACAATTTTACCATAAATAGAATGTTTATAGAGTTTCAATAATTTATTTTTAGAGAGCATATTTTTCTTTAATTTCTGTAAAACCGGAAGTTAAAGAAAACATCCTTTTTCTTTTTATTTATTATTATTTTGGAATTACATTATGTTAATTATAATGAATTACCTTATATGTAAACTTGTATATTTTAATATATATATCAACTTGATATATATCAAGAATATATCTTGAGAGATATTCTTTTATCTACATTGATTTTTTTAGTCTCAGTTTCTTGTTGTTATATATGTTGTTTAATGAAAATTGTATTATTAGTTATAGTATTGGAGTATGAATTTCATTGTAATTCTTTTGAATCTCTTTGTGAAATTGTTTGAGATCTCGCCCCTCGTCCTTGTTTCCCTCCTGAGAGCCAGAAGTAATTCTTATTCCTCAGTCGGCATCCTTGCGGTCTGTATCATGGCCGTCTGTTTCGAGCAAGGCAAGCCAACCTCAACAATTTACCTTAGTGAAATTTGGATCTTGTAGTTTTCTTTACATCTATATCCTTTAAATTTATGTAGGTCATCATATATATATATATATATATATATATATATCAGTGGCACAAGCTGGTTTGGGATNGAGAGAGAGGATTATATATATATATACAGCTCCTTTTCAAACCCTTAGGATTAGGGAGGGAGGAGCTATCTACCAGGTAGTGCCCTATTCCAAACAGCCATGGCTAGCTCATCCTTATTACTTTTTTTAAAATCATATTTTGGTTGAAATTTTATTTATTTTTTTTTCAAAATGAATTAATTAAATAATTTTCGAAACATAACTTATGTTCCATCCCTTTAGATTAAGTTAAACTGGAAACCTTAGCTTTATTTAGTAGCTATTCAGTTTAGGGAAAATTAGTTTCTTTGACTTGACTAAAACAATTTATTATATTTCTTTTCATTATCAATAAAATTATTTAGTCCATTATTCTTTACTTTTTTATTATGATTATTTTGTTTTAGTAGATTTCTCTTAGGTATTTCAAGCTATAAATGACGGGAAATTTAAAAAATTTCAACGGATCTTCACCTATTCTACATTTCAGAAGCTAAAAATATGGTTCATTCAAATACACACACACACATCATAGTCAAAAGGGAGGGCTGGTTAAGAAGAAGGCCAAAGTGAATAATTGTCAGTATTACTCGTGTTTTCTGTTTTTATTTCTTGGTCAATTGAAATTCCTGTCCCTTTTAACAATTTAGTTTGCCCCAAAATATTTTTTATATATGGTACTTTTTGTAATTAAACTAGTATTGGTATTTTATTGATTGTTATTGAATTATATTTATTAATCTTACTTATCTAGAAATGTTGAGGTAACTAAAAAATATAATCTCGGTTTTAGTACAATATAGGTGAAAATAGAATTATCGAGTTTGAGCTCAATTGTTGTCATTTTCATATTATATATCTATAATTATCACCCATAAGAATTTTGTCCACTTTTTATGGACCCTGACAGACTGTTTGACCACTGTCAAAATGATCATTGTTAAATTAATTTTTGGTTATCTAAGAACAAAGATTATCTATCTGTCTATCTAACGTCAATATTTATGTTGCTATTTTGGAACAATAAATCATATAGAACATATAATGTGAAAAATGCAATTTTACGTCATTTTTGTGCTGTACAGTTTTTTCGAAAGTGCTTAGTAAAGAAAATATTGATGACCTTAATTTCCTGAGTTAGCGAGGTTTTTTTTTTTTTATCTATGGCGACTCGGCGATTTCAAATTTTTTCTTCCTGGATAGACCATAGAACCAGGTTTAATGGTCTTTCTTTTTATATTACCATATTATTATTATTATATTATTAAAGTATACTCATTGTTCTTTCCGCCTTATAAGATATAATACCTTAATTACGTAGTCCTCTCTCATCTTCATGATAGGTAGGTGTGGCAAATTACTGCTTTAATGTTATTCAATATTTTCTTTGTCAATAAGTTGTTGTTTGCATGTTTTTTTATTCAAATTTTTTTTTTCAAAATAGTTTTAAATTTTCCTACATAGCTTTCTACATTCATACTCTTGATATCACATTATATTATTGCAATTCTCTATTATATTAATTTCAATTGTGATTGTTTTCTCATGACATTGTATTTCTACAGCCCTGAAGATGGCTTACAATGTAAGCCGAAGCGTTGGCAGATAATCCTTTATTAAAAAATACATTTTTGAAAATTTGTGTTTTTTGGATCTACCTTGACCGAACCCCAACTAAAATCATCTAAGAATAATATCTACGGTCAACAAACTCTCCTTTTGAACTTAATTACGTAGCTCCTGCGTGAAATACTTTTATTTCTATGCCTAGCTAGTTGTTGCTAATCGATTGTTATGATGAGTGTTAATTATTTTTTATAATCTTTTTTTTTTCAAAAACAGTTCAAGGTTGTCCTAATTATCACCGAATTTCAAACAGGTGATTGTCTACCTCTGGTAATGAACCTAGAGCCAATTTCCAGTATCCTGCGCTTAACTTTCCAAGTATCATGCCGCAATTCTTAGTTGAGCCTGCAACAAAGGACTTTGGGATTTTTGGGTGGGATTCATGGAGTCTTAGGGAAATCCCACTTTCCCTGGGGGCAGAGACAGCTGCGTTAACAGTTTTAAATCCCACAAGGAGAGCGATTTAAAGGTGTGCTGTTAGTTGGCAAGGAGACAATTTAAGAGCTCCCCCCTCCACGAACAAAGCCCTCTCCCCTCCGTTCCCAGGCACCACCAGCCTGCTCGCGAGATACCGGCCCTTTCCACCCCAAAGGCGATGGGAACACGTCGGATATTTAAATTTTTTGGGCAGTTCGTGTCTGTTGAAAGCCTGCAGGGGGCTTAGCGTCCCTTTAAAAGGTAATATTAATCCATCATTTCCGTAACTGCATTGTTCTTGCACGTTGCAAATTCATGTGGTTTATTGTAACGTACTGAGGCATATGCGTGCATACACCATGTGACTGAGGACTTAGTACAATGTTAACTTTCGAACAGACAAATCTGTAAGAATTAATAGACGTTCTAGAAAAGATTGAATCCTCACCGATCCTGCATTGAAGAAGATAAAGGTATGACTCTCTCACTCCCTCCCTCTCTTTCTCTCTCTCTCTCTCTCTCTCTCTCCCTCTCTCTCTCTCTCTCTCTCTCTCTCTCTCTCTCTCTCACTCGCTCTCTCTCTCTCTTTCACTAAACCACAGAAAGAGAAAGAGAGAGAGAGGATGAGTGAGGAAGAGAGAGGCAAATTAGCTCTAGCTAGTATTTTTAAGAAAATAAATCAATTGAAGAATTAAGTTTCTTCTTGAAAACCATTGGAAGTGTTCATTAGTGGCTGAAATTGGTTTCTAAGAGAAGATAGGTTCTCAGAAAAATCAAATTGAAATCGAACGGTTCGTTGGTAATTATTAAAGTTTCATGTGAGCAATATATATATATATAAGTTTAAAAATGTTTATTTACTACCATCTTCAGTAATAAAAATGGGATCTTGGTGACACAACGCCTTTATGGCAGTCCTGAAAATGGCTTACAATGTAAGCCACAACAAAATGTATTTTTTGGGTTAACCTTGACCGAGCCCCAACAAAAATCCTCTACAGTTTTATTTCTACGGATGTAATCAGTCATTACTTTTTCCTTCATTGTCCTTTCTGGCCTGTAATATCTTGTTAGTGATGTATGTTCTATGTTTGCCGATTTGTGACGTAACATTACCAGACGTGCATGTCTTCTGCATGATGTAGAATGATGTAGAATACGTGCATGTCGAATGATGTTCGCCGCTCGAGGAGCTGAAGCCTCCCGTTGTTGGAGTACTCGTCGGCTCTCTCCGGCCCCAGGATGCGAGGCCTGGCGTCCTTGGATGCCTCTCTCTCTCTCGTCGTCTTCCCTCTCTCACTCCAACTCCTCAATCAGCCCCCACCAAGGCCAGGGGCCCATCTCCGCCATGCCTCTCGTCCGCTCCCACCAGCTCACAAATCTCTCATTTGCCTCGGCCCTTCCAAGGAACATCCACCTTGGGCTCTGTCTGGACTTGGAAGGGTGCGGTTTACAGGGATTTGAACTCCCATTGATCGATATCTTGGTGTGTGAGTCCTGAGAAAAAGAGTTCGTCCTATGCAAGTACTAAGAAATTCAAGGATTTACTAAAGATAACTGAGTAATTCATGTAGAAGAATTGGTACATAACAAATTTTTGTCATTCCAAACTGATAAACTCATGTCCTTTAAACGAAAAGGTTAAAGAATTGTACAAAGGGATTTAAATCCTGTTAACAAAGATCTATAAGTCTATTAAGTAAATATGGTTCATATGAATTTATGTCCTGTTAACTAAGATCCAAAAATCTATTAAGTAAATTTGGTAAATATGGTTCATTATAATTTTTTGAAAACCCAAACTGAATAATTCCATAAGTCCTTTTAACAAAAATCCAAAAGTCTAATTAGTGAAGTTGGTAGGTGTGATTCATATGGATTTAAGTCCTGTTAACAAAGACCTAGAAGAGGTCTATTGACTTAAATGAATTTAAAAAAATTAAAATTAAAATACTGCAATAAAATCCATTTTTTGACTTAACTTTTTCCATGAAAACCTTCAGTTCAATTTTTTAACGATACTTAAAATTTTATTGCAGTAAATTAGCTGTTTATCAAATAAAATAAGAGATACAGGATACTTAAATATCCTTAGATTCCTGCTCACCCCACCACAAACAATCTCTTTACAAAATAACCTATGGAGATACAAAAAAAAAAACCCGAAAAACTAATAACTAAAATTAATTCGTTTGTCAAATTGATAAGTATTGTCTTGATGAAGACTATTATAAGCTAACCAATAATTTTGTATTTCTCTCGCTAAAAAACATGAAAAACTTTTCTATCAAATCTTACCTACGGCGGGTCTCGAACACGTATTTTGGAAGCAGTATCCCTGCGGCTGAAGTAAAAACCTTAATGTGTAAGCAATTAATGAGAGGGAAAAGAATAAAAAAATCTATCTGTCCCAGCCTGGACTCGAACCTGGATCTCCTGCTTGCCGGGCCGGAATGCTTCCGTTACACAACTGGCCCGGCAAGCAGGAGATCCAGGTTCGAGTCCTGGCTATGACAGATAGATTTTTTAAATTCTATTCCCTCTTATAATTGTTTAAAATTTAGGAGGGATAATAAACCACAACCAAATAAATATTTATAAAGAAAAATCTTAATGAGTAAGTTATTTGTCTCTCATGGACAATTAATTCTCTCCAATTTTAGCCGTATGATGCTCTCTTGGCGTGAAGATTTATATTTTACGGATGAGACATATTTCTGTTAACAAGAAAGAATAGGATTAGGAATGGAATCATCACCCATGAGACGGTTAACAATGAGTTCCACGTACCAATGGTACTTTCCTTGCAGGTACCAAGTTTTGACATCTGTAAATGAGACCCCTCTCGGCTGACAGGGGCAGTCTTTACCTGTTGACCGCTAACTCCTAATCCTAATCTGTCAGATGAGAGCCTTTCTCCAGTGTCGGCAGGCTTTTAGCAGATTTCCTCAAGGGGTTATGACGCTATTTGTTGCTAATGTGACATCACTTGTAGTTTCAACGGATCATCACCGATCCTACATTTGAGAAGCTTAAAATATGATCAGTTAAAAATGTGTGTGTGAGAGTTATCCACCAGATTATCAAATAGAGTTTATAGGTTATTGAGAATAGTGATCAAATAGTTTTGTACAGATAATTTATTCCAGGCAAATATTTCGAGAATATATTTTCTCTTTATCAGGGCCGAAATTGGGCAAGAATAATTTTTATAATTTTGAATGATAATTGCAAAATCAATAAAACTGTTATGCAACATTTATTATTTATCATATGTAAGTATTGTAGATATTTCTTTTATTACTATTTTTAAATTCAATTAACTTACCAAGACTAATTTTAAAATTTTCAGCTAAGTCTTATGCATATATGAACATCAATATTTAACCTAACTAATGTAATCTACCCTCTGTCAATATGATCATAGCTAGTGTAATAGTTATTATATCTTATAACAAATACAGATAATATTCATATTTTAGAAACTGATTATAATACATAAATAATTGTATCTATTATAATATAAACAAATGATAAAATTTTTTTTTTTTTAAATACTGATATTAGTTATGGTATTTAATGCCACGTTAATTTTATACAAGAAATGGAAGGGAATAGAAGAAAAAAATCTTACTACTTCAGCCACGACTCGAACCCTGATCTCCTGCTTTTCGGGCTAGTATGATGGCCATTACACCACCGAGATTAGCTAGATAATTCCTTCTACTCCCCACACTTTACTCGGAGTCTAAACCCCCGAGTAGGACGAATATATCGCCTTATGCTCGAAGGAGCTAACATTGTCAGCTGTTTGTTAGATTCTAGTTTTTTGCCTATATTTATTTTTTTGGGTGGGTGGGATCTCTCGTTTATGAAATGTAGAAACGAAATTCGGGATTTAGATTTTTCAAAATCCAAACCTTTAGAGTAATTTATTTTCGGTTGAAATCAGATGAGGGGAAGAGGGTTTTAGTGAGTGACCATTATTTATAATCGAATACGATAAATTTTACAGTACGTTGTAGGTGTAAAATGTAATTTTGTAACATTTATCTTCTGTATGAAATATACGAAAATCCTTATTTAGAAAGAAATTTACGAAGATGAGTAGGATGGGTGAACGTTTTCCCCACTCTACCTTTTTGGGGGTACTCTGATTCTTCTCCGCATTCCTCTTCTTTATGTCAATCCTCGACGAAATCTGCTTAGATTACACAGCTCCTGCGTGTCGGACTTCATATCTGTCGGTCAGCTGTCCATGGCTGGAATTAGGCGTTTTGTCTGAGTAGAAGCCCTACTAGATTGTACTGTTTACTACCGGTATGTAGTCAACATCTTTATCTCAGAGTAAATGCTGTAAGTAGAATGCTTGAAGTCCGTGGTCTGTGGTGACCAGCTGATTGTCCTACAGCTAGTCAGCTGTAATTGTCTGCAAGATACCCTCCGTTCTTGTATACATTTGGTCGTTTGTTCAGCTCATCAGTAGGCTTAGATTACTGCATCTGAAATTTTGTGTATTTTCTAAATACACAAATGTTTTGCTGGTTTGCGGTTTGCTTATATGCTCTGTCTCAAAATTGTGATGCTTTGTCTAAGTAGAGGCATCGTAACTGCTAGCCAATGTTCCAACAGATCCTCACCTGCCTGTCAGATGCTTGTCTTGAATTACCCTGCCCTTGTGTCTTTATCTGAAATAAGGTAATTATCCACCGGTCCCAGCTGGTCAGCTGTCCGTTTTCAAGTAAACGACCGTCCTTCATTAACTCCTTTGTAAATTGCTTGGTTCTGTTCAATGTTGCCCTCTTCGTATCTATAACTACAACCAACTGGATTAATTGCAAATGGAAGGTTTTTTGACTGTGGAGATTTATCAGCAAAGAATTTATTGGTGTAGTTTTAGCTATTTAAAAATGTCTATTTAAAAAAAGAAAAAATATCTGCCGAATTTTTGGCTTACATTGTAAGCCATCTTCAGGGCCATCGTGATAGCACTCTCGTCACCTGGATGATATGTTCATGACTTTTTTTTTTTGGATCAACCTTGACAGAAGACCTACAAATTCTTTAGTTACAAATGGATAAATATTTCATAAGAATTACTTTTAAAAGTAAATAATTTCTGGCATGGGGATTGGATTGGATTGGGAGATGGATGCATCAGAAGTTAGCAAGTTCTTTTTTTTTTTAACTATAATCAATTATTGTTATAAATATTTGATTATTTTCATTTTTTGTATATAGAAGGTTAATCTTTCTTGAGTCCTTGGTTGGATGGCTGATCCAGAAGACGGCTAGGCGGATTGGTCGTGGTCCTGGCAGAGATGTACGTCGGGTGTAGGTCGCCACAGACTGGCCGCTCACAGCCAGTTGCAGGAGCGCCGCTCGGAGGGGAAAGGCGGCTCCGGGGTGGGGGAAGCCCCGTCGATGGAGGGGAAGGGGGAGACCGTCTCTGCCTCTAGTCAGTGTCCGACCTCCCTCGAGTGTCGTATGTCTTGTGCGCCCTTATGTCCGACAGAGGCCCTCCCTGCTCAATTTGCTGAGACACCCTGGTGCCGTACCCTGTGCCCGGAGGATTCGGTCCCAAAGCCGATAACGCTCGCGCTACGGGAGAAGGCGGCCAGCCTGGAGAGGATTTCCCGTCGTAAGAGGCGAAACGGAGTCGACTCACCATTGAGGGAAGTCAACATGAAAACGGTCGATCATGACAGAAACAGGTATGGATACGCCTCCAAAGAGGTAACCTCTATAAACATTATCCTACAAAAAAAAAAAAATGTTTTTAAATCCAAAAATATAAGTTCACCATATGCCATAAGGAAACCATGTGCCCTTTTTGATTGTTCAAGATACTATATGCTCCTTTTTTAATTTTCTATAGTTAAACTTCCTCCAATTTATTTTACTTTTTATTTTTCTAAGTGTTAACGATAATAATTTTTTTTTTTAAATTCTTAAAAAATCACACAAATTCTGAGGTTCGAAAAATAATCTTAATAGCTTGTGATAGCCAATTATAATTATTGTGATTTCCTCCTTTCACTCTAAACTTTTTACTTTTCGTTGGTCATTTAAATTTTTTTTTTACTTCAATGATATATTTTTAAGTTCGTTGTTGAAACATTTTTAAACAATTCATTCTTTAAAAATATTTATATATTCAATTATCTATCACATTTTTTAAATAATACCGTTTTGTTTTCGAATTGTGTTCTTTCTCCTTTCTAGAGAAGTACGATTTTATCTCTTGTTCGCCAAATATAAAAACTTGATATTTTTTCAATANAAAAATCATATTATACTCTACGCAAAAAAAAAATGCATTAATTTATTTTGAATTGGTGTAATTTATATTATTTTTCGTTAATTGTTACAAATCTTTATTTATTAAAGTCTTATCCGTTTGTTTAATATATATCTTTTAAGTTACCATATGGTGGTCACGGTCGGATAGGCGCTTTGGTAACCCAGGGGCGCCATCTGGTTCGACCAGTGACCATATGGGCGTTCGTTACACGAGTACCACCGATGTCGTTAACCCTGGCTTTTAATTGTTCCGTCAGAGAGGTAACAAAAAAAAAAAACTCCAGTCGGGCCTAAAGCTATAAATCGAATTAGGTTCTTTGAGCTGACGTCAGTAAGTTTCAATTGTTAAAAATGTATTTTACGAAAATATAAAAATATTTCACCTTAATATGGGAGTCGTTTTATCGAAAATATTTATAAAATAATAATTCTCAATGATTTTTACATTTGGATACTAAGACACTTTTGAAGTAAACAGATATTCAAAGGAATGTAAGTATCTTTACCACACGCTAATCGGGTAATTACATCTTTAACTTAAATCCATTTTGTTCTAAGGCCATACAAAATTTTTTATTATTAAAAGTGGTTTATTTTTTTTAAGTTATTTTCCAAAAAAAAATCTTTATAACAAAGGCAAAATATTTGAAGTACAAAATTACGTCTCAAAGATTTAAGTCATTTTCCCAAAGCGAAATAAAAAAAAATTTTTAAAAGTAAATATATTTTTATTGGAGCTAATAAATTTATTAATAATAAATTGTTACTTATTATGGCTTGTATTGTTAGCTAATATAAAAGTTTGTTTTCACCTCATAATTGCAAGCTGTTTTGCTCTGAAGCGGTATTGTGTAATTATATTCTTATCTCGGTTATCACTAATTTGCGTATGTATGTTTCTTCGAGTTGTTGTAATTATCGTATTTTGTTGTTTATCGATCTAACCCCCCCCCTCTATTAAATCCGAATATGTTTTTTGTTTTTTAATTTTCATTTTATTTATTATTATTTTTTTTTTTTAATCCTAAATACTATTAAGACAATTACCTTTTTTAATTTTTCCAAATTTTTCACGATTTGAGCTGTCGGTGGCTGGGATACGAAGGGAATTCCTTTGACGCCTGAACATTACGTAATGTTACTTAGCTCAGGTGATAGAGTTAGAACTGTTATCAGTTTCACAGTGAAAGGAGCGCTCTTCTCACTAAACCACAATTCTTCTTTTTATTATTATTTATTTTTTTTCCTCCGTTAAATATTTATAGAACAATATGGCTAAATACATAAATGTTATGGACAAAATCTGAGAACTTATCAGAAACGCGGAATTTAATCTTAAGTTTATCTTTAATTGAAACAATTTACACGAGGAAATATGTTAAAGATATAATTGCATTTTGTGTTTATGCACAAGCAGCTGTATAAAAACTATGAAATGGAGAATACAATAATAAAATAAATTAAAAAAAGTCATATATGTAATAGAGGATTTTAAATTGTTTAAACGCAAAAAAATAATACTATTGCAAAAAAAAAAAAAAAAAAATGTATGTGAAAAAAAATTAGATAAAACTCTCGTGTACCATACTTGTCTAGTTTAAAATATATTAAAGTATAATTTCTCAAAAATAATTATTCTCCAGTATAAAACATTTATCAAAAAATTATTTCGGAACTAATAATATGTCTCTTAAAATGGAAGAAATTTTATGAAAACGCGCTTAATATATTAAGTTATAGCGCTTAACTTTAGTATGGCTAAAAAGAAAGCAATAAAATATATCTATATTTTTTTTATCAAAAAAAGTTTTGTTGACCTGTTTTTTCTTCTTAACCGAAAAGTGTTCAAAATCGCAACTTATGTTTTTTGTTATGCTCTAAAATTCAATTTGACAAAAAGGGGAAATATCACTTAGTCAGTATAAGAAGTACTATTTCAATTTTTTTTTTTTAATCGAGTCTTCTTTTTTACTCATCTACAAAAAATAGATTCAACTTTCGTTTGTATTAAATTCCAAAGAGCATAGTACAGACCAGTTTCGTGCAGATATTACCTAAGCTGAATAAATCCCTCAAATTATTAAAAACACATTACTGCTTACTTCACTAAAAATTGTATTTCTTAGTGTGATTTATTTCTATTACTCATTAAAATATATTCCTTTTTTACAATTTGAGATCAAAATGTTGCAAATTTATAAATTATAAAATACAAATAGCTTTAAAATCTTTGAATTAAAAAAAAAAAGCAATGAAGTTTTTATTTTAATAGATTTTAATGCCTAATTTGTCTATTTTTATAGTGAATATATAATTATACATTATTATAACGAAATATGTTGTATATTAATTGTAAAAATTTCTTGTTGATACGACCCGTATTATCCGTGTGGTAGTGTGTTCAAATTTTATACAGATTTTTTATATTTTTATTATTGTATGCTACTTGTCTATAAACGTGAAAAATCCTAAGTAAGGAGTGGGATTTGGAATAAAACAGTTTTTCGGTATATTTCGTTAGTTATTCAAAAAATATAAATTCAAATTTCAGCTCTTGAATAGATTTTTTTTTTTTTTTTAAATACTGATATTAGTTATGGTATTTAATCCCACATTAATTTTATACAAGAAATGGAAGGGAATAGAAGAAAAAAATCTTACTACTTCAGCCACGACTCGAACCCTGATCTCCTGCTTTTCGGGCTAGTATGATGGCCATTACACCACCGAGATTAGCTAGATAATTCCTTCTACTCCCCACACTTTACTCGGAGTCTAAACCCCCGAGTAGGACGAATATATCGCCTTATGCTCGAAGGAGCTAACATTGTCAGCTGTTTGTTAGATTCTAGTTTTTTGCCTATATTTATTTTTTTGGGTGGGTGGGATCTCTCGTTTATGAAATGTAGAAACGAAATTCGGGATTTAGATTTTTCAAAATCCAAACCTTTAGAGTAATTTATTTTCGGTTGAAATCAGATGAGGGGAAGAGGGTTTTAGTGAGTGACCATTATTTATAATCGAATACGATAAATTTTACAGTACGTTGTAGGTGTAAAATGTAATTTTGTAACATTTATCTTCTGTATGAAATATACGAAAATCCTTATTTAGAAAGAAATTTACGAAGATGAGTAGGATGGGTGAACGTTTTCCCCACTCTACCTTTTTGGGGGTACTCTGATTCTTCTCCGCATTCCTCTTCTTTATGTCAATCCTCGACGAAATCTGCTTAGATTACACAGCTCCTGCGTGTCGGACTTCATATCTGTCGGTCAGCTGTCCATGGCTGGAATTAGGCGTTTTGTCTGAGTAGAAGCCCTACTAGATTGTACTGTTTACTACCGGTATGTAGTCAACATCTTTATCTCAGAGTAAATGCTGTAAGTAGAATGCTTGAAGTCCGTGGTCTGTGGTGACCAGCTGATTGTCCTACAGCTAGTCAGCTGTAATTGTCTGCAAGATACCCTCCGTTCTTGTATACATTTGGTCGTTTGTTCAGCTCCTCAGTAGGCNTATATATATGTATTATTTTTTTTTAAAGTGACCTACTGATATTTTTTAATTTTTATCTAGAACTTCGGTCGAGGTTGTTAATTATTTAATTTGTTGTATTGCTTAAGATTATAAGATTGATGGCTGCTATTATCTTACTCAAATTTTTTCTTTGACCTTGTCCCTCAAAAATAATGACTTTTAGAAAAAAATTATCACTTAATTAAAAAAAAATTTTTTTTTTAGAATTATTGATTCTCTTAATTATCCTTTTGTTTATTGTTTACTGATATGTTCGACCGAATTATTTACTGACAAATTTCTAAAAGCTCCATATTTTTGAAGCTATTTCATCATGTATCTACAAGGCTTAGAATAGTGGGAGAACATTTATCGAAAATAGTAGTAATATAATATTTTAAATATTAGTGATTATATGTGTTTATGTTTTGTGAATATATATTTGAGGCCAAAAAATGAACTATTAGTGTTCTAACAAGACTAATACACTAATTTAAAACACAGTTTATGTCAGTGTAATCTGTATATCGTAAATATAATGATCTCTGACCTTTTTATAAATAAAGATAAATATTGTATTTAAATGAATCGTTGGTGATTTCTATCAGATGTATCTTGTATAAGTACTTATTTGTCCTTTAAAATCATAATGGCATCATTATTTTTAAGAAGTTGAACGTTTTATGTGTGAAAACCACATGTATCTCCCTTGTTAGTATTAATGTGGCGGTAGTTTTTGTGTTCTATCCTTCTTCAGATGATCTTTAGGACAGGAGAGGTAATCTCTCTGGGTCTTTCTTTTTTTTCCTTTGTATCGGCTGTTCAATGTTTTTGCTTCTCATTCCGGTGCAGGATTATATTAAAATCCCTTTATTCCTTCGCTACAAAGTCCAAAATACATGGAGACCGAAATCAGTTTTATTTTGTACTGATATAATGGAACTTTGTAGGACCTTTGTAATGTGAATATATAAAACCACAAATCGAGTAGTTATTTCTATTTTCTCATTCTATTTCATCCCACAGTAGAATTTTCAAGTAGAAGTTATCTATTGTGTAGTATTCTCAGGTATAAGATTCAATTTGTCCCTTCATTTTTCTGTGGGCAAATTGTGTAAACAACAATTTTGCTTTGCATATGACATAAATCGTACGGATCTCTTTCTTCGGCTCCATGTTCCTCCTACTTGCTGTCACATCGACCAGCTGTTCAGTATCAATGTCACCTGAGTGAAAATGTTTTTAAATCCTACAGGCCTTCATACTTTATAATTTTTATAGTAGTACGAAAAGGATATAAAAACAATTCAATTACAAAGCGTATACATTTAGCCTTGGTTGTCAAAGTTGGGATTTAGTGGGTTGGATGTGTGACGTCACTACCGTTAAGGAACTCTTTATCCTGAATTTCCTTGGAGGAGAGACCTGGATGACTTCCAGACAGCAAGGTGGAAGTAGTCCTTTCCGCCCAGCTGGTAGCCAGTAGTCTGTCTTTGTCTGAGCCTGGTCTTTGTTCCCCCACTCCTGTTTCCTGTCTCCCACCCCCATGTTCTTCTTCTCTCCTCTTTTGTTATTTTCCACTTTTGTTTTTCATTATTTTTGTTATTATAATTTTTTTTTTAATTCTTACGGTTTCTTTGTAATAAAAATAAAT
>KZ808704.1:47925-76612 GCA_000696205.2 Oncopeltus fasciatus
TATGATGTGATAATGTTTTCTATTTAATAAAATAAAAGAATGTATGACTGTATTAATTAATTTAATAACATAATTCTCCATAAATTTATACGTCCATCATTTATTTATATAAAAACCCTTACGAAATATTTATATTTACACAGACGAAAATAAGCAATTATTCATTTTTAATCTTAGATATAATCAATCATTTTTTGTTCACATTTGACTGGCATTTATTATTCTTTAAAATGACTTTAGTCATCTTTGCAAGGATATCACAATGCTATCCTTTAGAAGAAAAAAGGATCAAATGATCTCAAATTGTGAGTTCATTAATCACTGTTAGATGCGTTAATTACGCTTCCCTACCTGATCAAGTTGCCTCTGCTTTCTTTTATTCACTTCTTGCTTTGTTTCTTACTCCTTCATCTATTCCCTCTGGCCTTCATATCTTAGAAAATATTTTGCTTATATTTAATTCTTTAGCGCCTTACTGGAAATTTGGTACTCAATTTTATAGCTTAAAATTATACCATATTTTTTTTCAGTATTTTACTTTCCTTACGGCTTGTATTTTTCTTGTTTTAAATGTTTTTTATTATGTAAATAATCTAAAAGGTTATTTCCACCACCAATGAATATAGAACTACCATACCTTCTATTGCCCGTCTTCATTGGTTTCTGCAAACCATCTTCTGTTGGCTTCGGTTTTTTATTATTATTAATATATTTTTGTTCGAAATCTTTCTGGGTATTATTTTACACGTCCATTTTTGATTATTAGTTCTTAATGTAATGTTTTTTTAGTGGTTTCAATGACTATTAATCGCGTCACATTATACAAATGAAAACAAATTTATCATATTTAACTGATTATTGGTTTACCGGCCTCTTTTGGTGTAAATTAGAGGAGATGCGTGCACTGCAGCTGTCAGTTACATGTTAGCTTCCGAAACGCCTTTAGCTCCCTCATTATTTTTAGACCTGAAGAAGTTCAGATATCCCGGGCGAAACGTTGCCCATATAAAAAACTGACTCAACATTACTTATATTAAGCATTGCTTTTTTTTTTTATTGACTTTCACAGTATATAAAGGAAAAATAAAAATAGTGGTCTCACCCTAGGAAAAAATAAAGTAAATGATTCTTAAGCAAAATAAATAAAGTACTGATAACTGCCTCATGGATCTTTTAAGTGATCAAAGGTTTGTTGGAATGTAAACATATGTTTGTTGACAGTTACTGGTAACAGTTATTCTTGTCACATCGTCAGTAGCTCGTATGTACGAAAAAATCTATATATCATTTGATGAGCCTTCGTAATCTCTGTGTGGATTACTCTCCTGCAAGGCAAGGTCCCCTTGTGTCGCCCTAGGACTATCTGAATAGTCGTGCACGTTGGTCGCTTGAATAACCTCTATTCATTGGGAGCAGTGACAATGCGTTCAAGCGTTCTAAAAGGACCTGTTCATATTGGGAACTAGTTCTCTGCCACCGGTGGGGCAGCTCGGTGTATCTCGATTGGACCAGTTCTTCCCCGCCTACGCTCCTAGGAGTCGTCCTTGAACGTTGGTGGTGTCAAGAGTGTGGTTAGAGACGTCAACTCCTAATTTCTCTTCTCCAAAATCCTCGAGTATGTTTCACAGCCATTACTGTTCAAGGTAGGGAAATACTTACAATTTTTTTTTATCACTAAATTGGTTATCACTAAATCTGCCTCAGATATTAAGGAAAACAAATTAATTTAATCCGTTAAAGTTACTTTCTTTCAGAATCCTTGAGTCTTGAAAGGTAATTTCTATTAATTTCCGTACGTTTTTTTAAAGAACATTCTGTTTTTAAACTTTTTTTCGCTAACCATTTGATGAGCTAGCCAGTGTTTGAAAACTGGCTAGGAGAAGGTGTCAGCATAAACCAAACATCGTCATCAGAAATTGAGGATCGGTTATACATGCTTTAAGAAAAAAAAATCTTCTATGAAGAAATTAGCTAGAATTTATTCTTCAATATCTATGCTTCGGCTTTTTAGCCATCTTCAGGGCTGATGAAGTATTTGACAAGTCTTACACGCTGTAGTCAAAGCCTCACTTCTTGTCTGCCAGGCTTGTCAGATACGGGTGGATACTGGTCTGTCCTGAAGATGCCATTACAAGCCGAAACTATTTCAATGAAGAATAAATTCTTGTAAACTATATTTAGAAGACTTCTTTCATAAATACTTTGTGCCTGTCCCTTAACTAATGACTTCTACACCTCATGTCCAATTATCTCATTCCTACTTTTGAGAGAGCTCTGTTGAATCCTTCTATATCAATTATTTTTATATTAAGTAACTTTGATTATATATTCGTCTCATCTAAATCTTAAGGCTATTATTTATTATTATATTTGCATTTTTTTAAGTTAAAATACTTGTTGTTTTGCGCTAATTTCTTTATATCTTGAATTACCATTTTAAATATTATGTTAATTAATTATTAACATTTAAATCTTTTTTTTATTACAGTTCTATAAATTTCCTTTTTTTTCTTTTAATTTATTAATATGATTCAAATATATTGTATATGATGTGATAATGTTTTCTATTGTATATTGGTTGTAAATTCAAAAGGAGTGATTTTTTGACTCTAGATATTATTCTTAGATGATTTAAGTTGGGGTTCGGTCAAGGTAGATCCAAAAAACACAAATTTAAAAAGTGTATTTTTAATAAAGGTTTATCTTCCGACGTTTATTGTATTTTTACGGCCCTGAAGATGGCTACAATCTAAGCCGAAACGTCGGCAGATAATCCTTTATTAAAAATACATTTTTTAAATTTGTGTTTTTTGGATCTACCTTCACCGAACCCCAACTAAAATCATCTAAGGATTGCTTGTAAATGATTTGCTCCCTTATTAATAAGGCAGGTTTAAAATGTACTTTTCAAACACTTATTTATTAAGAATTCTCTCTCACACACTCCTTATTTCTTAATTTTTCTATAACCACCCTTATTGAGCAAATATTGTATTTTAATTTTGTATTTATTGGTATCTTTACTAGAAGAAATATATATATGAGAAATTAGTAAGGCTTTTGCGCGCGTCCCTCAAGGATCTTGCTTCTGGCGGGGGCAGTATTTAAGCGAAGGCCCCCCACCACCTTGTATTTATCTTTATTTCATACTACGCCAGTCTCGTCCCATTGGCCGTATTTACTCACCCCAACCCAGAGGCACCTCGAAGGCTATAGTTTAATTTTAGTTAACTGCGCGTCCCTACCTCACCCCTACTCTCACAGAGGAGTCTAGACCTCTACAGCCTCCACAGATGGCCGACCTTGAGCTTCGATCTTCCCACGGTTGTTTCTGGAAGATGCCGTGGTGGCGGGTGGAGCCGAGATTATTTCAGACCCACCTGCTACACTCATTGGAGTACATATGTCAGTCCCATCCCAGCTGCTGTCCCCACCACTTCATCACTGCATCATAGATCTAAAGAAAGTTTTCAATAATTCTAAACTTCATTAATTAATAATTATATTTTATATACTACGCTGTACTTCTTAACCATCCTAACTTATTTTTTTTTCTTACTTTTTCCTCTATTTATGTTTTTCTCTACATTTATCCGATTTTTGGGTATATTCTTGTGTGTTTCAAAACATATATTTATCCAAATTTCTTCCGGGTATATTCAAGTTTCTTAAGCAGATTTCTTTAATTTTTTTATTGGATGTCACAAGAATACATACAACAAAATGCATCCTTCAAGTTCATCATTTAAATGTAATTCTATTATATGAAGTTTAATTGGTTTGATAACAGGAAAACAATTGACATTGAGTAACCTTCCCATTGATAGGATTTTATGTGGAAAATTATTGCGGATAATAATCGTATTTTGTATAATGAATGTGAGACTCAAAAACTGATAAATACGTTTCTAATTTGGAATTTATGTCTGGACAGCTCCGTAAAACTTACTGATAAACTGGTAGGATTAATTTACCCTGGTTTTAAATGCTTTTTGTTCTATAACTATTTGTTAATAATTATTCAAATTTGCTTATTTATTAGATATTGTACTTTTAAAAGTAACTTCTTCGCTACTTTAAAATTCCCAAATGAATTATTATAATTGTCTTGGCACGAATCTTATAAAAAAGTTCTTCTTTTTTTTATTGGTATTTATTTTGACAGATTTTATTGATATAGAAATTTTACATTATCTATGCTCAAAAATATAACAAATGTGCTATATCTTTGTAATTTGCTTTATATATGTATATCAAATATGCAATATAACTTAATTCTTAATGTACTGTATGATATAATGGTATTGTCTATTTTCTGTATCAAATTGAAAGTAAGAAGTACTTTTATGACTTTGTTGTTGTGCGGTCGGTTTTATTTACCTCTTAGCGGAAGAAAAAAGAAAAAGTCTTGACAAAAGTATACCTCTATGGTATTTATAATTACTTGACGTCTAGAAGGCGTTGGGCCAGATTGGCAGACCTTAGTCCCACTTACTTCTGTCGTTGGCTCGGCTGCCTCCAACTCAAAGCTTGCAAATGAACATGTCCACTATTAGCTATTTTCATTTAAATCTTAATTTGTTTTCGCTTTTATACTATATGGTAATTTTGTCTTACTCACTTCTTGCTGTTTTTCTCCGACTCTCAGACTTTTTAATAAGCTTTCAGGTAGATCCTTTATATGTCCATTGGGATTCAAAATAGCCACCAGTTTAGTATTCTTAGTACAAAATTATGCAGTGTTTATTAAATATTATTTTTATACTGTGATCTATTGGTTCTTAACAATTGATTAGATATACAGTTCTTCTAGAAATTATTTATTTCTCCATTCCTTAGCCATGCTCTAAATATTAATACACAATTCGCCAGTAATTTAAGAAAGTTACTGACCGTCTGTGAAAAGAGAGGGGTGCCCCTGACAAGAGTCAGCTCTGACGTCAGAGGCCGCTTGTGACGACATTGGACCCCGTGACATTTCCTATTGCCGCCCTTCCTACCTCGGGGCCGTTCTGGTGTTGTGCCTTAGCACTGTGTATAGGTATCGATAGTTCGGATAGCTTGTCATAGTTACATTCAAACCGAGTATCTGTCACGATTATTCTTCAATACTAGCCACTTATAGCTAGCTATTACTTTCCCAGCGGTACCAGCACAGAGATAAATTTGTTTTTCTTATTTTTATTTGATATATTAGATTTGTTATAATAAAGTTTATTTTTATTTTTTAATAAAAAAATTGTAGAAAGCGTTTTTGTGATACGAATTACACGTATGATAATGAAAACAATCTCCCCCCCCCCCGCTCTGTCTCACACTCACACACACACATACTATAGACTCTCTCACCCTTTCCTTCCCCTCCCCCCCACGCCTTTGAAATATGAAAGTGGACCAAGGTCTGAACTAGTGCCTAGCTCTCACTAGAAGTAACTTTCTAAAATTTCAAAATTGTGTCCTTACCTATCAAAATGAATGAAGAAATTTTAGAGGCAATTTGTCCTTGGAATTCTCATTTTTCCCCCCTTTAATTTATGTTGCCAATCCAAATAAGTTTTCGCATTTCTGTGTGTTTATTATCGTACCACAAAAGAAAGTGCAATTACTTCTATATGGAATATATTATTTTCATTATATTAAGTTATATGCAATATTCTGTAATATCGCCGTCCCCCGCGTCAAAACAATTTTATTAAATTGTAAACCCCATGCACGGATCAGTATAGTGTAAAATGGGAGGGGGAAGGTAATCAAATAAACTTATTTCTATATCCTTGTCATTATTGAAGTGTGCAGTCACAGAATCAAGAGTTTAAAATTTATTTTTATTTCTAAGGACATATTTTTTTTTTTTTAACTTGTATTTATTGAATATTTTTGGCGTCTGGGTGTGTAAGTTAATGACTTTTTACTCAACTTAACGGCTCTCCTGTCTAACGGTAGTTTACAACTTTCAGGTAAAATTCGAAAGTTAGTTGAAATGCGTTAGACCTTCAGGGAACAGTGAAACTCAATTCTTCTTGAAATTTTACTTACTTGTTTACCAAAGCTCAAAATTTTAAAAATTTAAATCAATTTAAATTTAAAAGTTTAAAATCAATTTGCCAATTTTTGTTACGAAGACGGAGCGTTGATGTACGTACACCTTCACGCATAGAGATTAATTTATTAATTTTAGTGAATAAATTTATGTATGGGGGAGTTAATAAGTTAACGAAAAATTTGTAATGCGAATAACCTCAAAAGTTAAATTCCCCTCGGAATCCGCTAATAATAAATAAAAAAGGTGTTTTCATATAAATATTTCTGTATTTATTTTTTTACCCCACTTAGGGCCGTGGAAGGAGAAGCTATCCGCAGGTAAGCACCCTATTCTAAACACTCAAGGCACTGGGGGCTTTTTTTTTTTCCCCGATTTTTTCAGTGAAATTTTGCCTGATCCTTCTTGGAAGTCACTAACGATTTTTCTCATCAAAGCCGGCGTACCCATTTTTTTATGTATTTCCAAAATAGAAATAGTGCCTTATTTAAGCTATTTAATTGCAATTTCCATCTTTCATAGATTTTGGAAACTAAATTATGTTATATATAAATCAAAACAATATTATTTTAGCCGCCATGTATTTTAATTTTTTATCCCACTGAAGCATGGAATATTGCATGGGCGAGGACTTAAGAGGGTTTCATGTTTCAGCTATTCGAAATCTGACATGCCATTGTTGAAAATTTTGTTTATTTCACGAAAGCAATACTAGCCCTTAAATATTTAAATATTAATCCTTCATTTTGAGCTTTATAGATATGATTAATTAGGATATTGGATTACAAAATTGTCATTCTGTCACATTCATCATTTACAATTCTTTGTTCCTCTTTGGTCTGCTTGTGTTCGTTCTCTCGCTCATTGAGTTGTTTATTATAGAAAAATATTTTTCTAATTTTTCTGTATAATTTTTTAAAATTATACTTTCATATAATTGTTACAGCTTTTCCAAGTAATTGGTTAATTGATATTTAAAGTACATATTTCAGTTAACCAAAAATTGTTGTAACATTTTTATAGTTTCGTATGTTGGTATGTGTCTTCATATATGACTTCCATTCAACCGCTGAGGGTAAAGTGGATGTATCTATCGTATACTAAACACCCATGACACTGGGTGAGCATTTATTTCTCGATCAATGATTGGCAAGAGACAGGCACAAACCAGCAGCGCCTGACTCAGTAGTCCCGAATGGATCCACTCGGCTAAGTCCGTGTCCATATGTTTCCTCGTTAGCATAATATGTATTTTGTATATTGTAATTATATTTTCTTATTAGCTTTGATTAGTGTAGAGTTTATTAATTTTTCTTTTTCTTGTGGGTGGGGCAAATAGAAGTACTACGAGAGGAATCTCTACAGCTGCTAGAGAGTTCATCTCATACCCCTGCTGTGTTTTCGTGGGTACTTTGAGGGTCGTCTTCCTACATCTTTATTAAACACGCTTGAGATAGAGAAGAGAGATAATCTCGGGATATGGCCGACACACGCACACACATAACCTCACCAGGTAGGAGTGGACGCCCACGCAGGCAGTTCGCCCTTGGTGCGCCCAGCGCGTTTTCTCTTTTCGCTGCCTTACCTAACTGCCCTGTTACGATATGCTGCCGGCGGATCTCTCATCGCCCCTGATGAAGTGTGCAATTCTCACGTTTCGTTTGCTTTCTCTATCCCCACTCCCCTCGCTGTAATCCCACATCTGTCCTCCACTCTTTGACCTAGGCATACATAGCCGTTGTTTTTATTTATTGAACAAAGGCTGGCTTGATCTGGAGAAGCCAAGAACGATTCAAGATGGCTACCCCTTCGATTCACTCTCCTTTTTTATAATTCTCTTCCAAAGGGATCCGTCCTTATTCTATGTTACTACCCAAAGTATGGGATGGAACAAAAGTTCCGGGAGAGAAATGTGGACTATTTATCAATCTGTCCATGATGAACCAAACATAGAAATAAATTTTGAGGTAACTAGTTCACCGTCTTGCGATTTAAGGAGAGGTTAGTCGGGGATTCAGTCTTGGAAGCTGAAGAATACTCAGCCCTGATGGAGGCCTGAAATTTAGGCCGAAACGTTGGGGTAAATAAATAACTTTTTTGGTTACAAATCAGTATTTAACTCTTCAGCTCCCTAGACTGAATACCTGTCTAACCACTCCTCAGGAAGAAATAAATTTTTAGTGGCATACGTAGGAATTGTATTGTTTTCAAATTTGACACTTATTATGATAGTTTCCCCCCCCCCCCCATTCATTAAACGTTGGATTGGCAATGTTCTGGGAAAATAAAAGTTATAAATAAGAAACTGACTAAGGAGGAAGGATCTACTATCAGATTGAACTCTTTTACTGTGTATTTATCTATTCTTTGATTTTTTTTTTTTTTTTTATCTTAACTTTATGTTAATCTGGACATTCGATTAAGACGAATCATAATTTATTCCTGGTAGATTTGCCAATTCCTTATGGTTCTCATTTCTTTCAGTTTTTATGTCTGTAATCTTTCCACCAAAGATAGAAGCTTAAAAAAGAATAACCTTCCTAAAGATTTATGATGCATTTAGGCAAAAACTCCTAAATTCAAATGTTCTATCGTATCTGAAATAGAACCCCATTAATCCTCACCTTATAACCTGGCAATATAAAACCTCAAACTTTACCAACGAACTCCATCATTCTAAATACTATATTATCTATTAAAAATTCATAAATGTTTATTTTATATTGTGGCTAAAACTGTCTGCCCTAATTGGAAGTTAAAAATGTTTGAAGTTTCTTCACCTATTATTGGAAATGGTGACTCTTGAATCATTTCCTTTTCGTTTGTAATTGCTGGATAAATGAAGCACTTGACATACAAAATGTTGGGTTTTTAACCAGTGAAAAGATATCCTTAGTGATTCACTGGTGAAAGGTGTCCTCCCTTACGATGTCTTCTTCCCATGTGGCATTCCTCTTGGTGAAGGGACCCGGAGGTCTTTGAACCCTCTTGGTTCCTTTGTTCAAAACGTTAGCCCCTCCATTTCGGAACAATACTACCTTTACATTTCTATGGGAACTGGGTATAGCTGTCGTTGTATCTGTGCTTTTAGTGAGATTTCCTCAAAACACGACAGAATGTCCTCTTCTATTAAGATAATTATATAATATTAAAGTTTATCTAGATTTTCTAACAGAAATATGTTCTTTGTCCTTTCTCTTTGTGATTGTAGCCCGATTGGTTTGTTCCATATGGGGCTGGTGTAAGCACATGTTATTCCAGTCAGATGGGAATGTATAGCTATGGGTAGCCACCTTGGGGAATCATAGTTAAATCGCTGTTAATCACCATGGGGCACTGTAAGAGCCCATTCGCTCCCAGGAGCGCCGGAGGGGAGAAACAATGGACAATAGCTTTTGTTATAAGTCATTTGTAGCGTGGTTCTTGTGTGCTGGTTGTGTTCCGGTGAGAACTGCGCCATGAACCGCCGAGAAAACTGAGGACACATACGTATGGCCCGACTAATTGTCGACAAAGGTGGAATTAGTTGCCCCTTGTGCGATCTGAATACTCCACTTCATTAGGCAAGTATAGAATCTCGGACTTCAAACAGCTGTTCTTGTTCTGTTCCAGTCTTAGAGAGCACTTTTCTCAAGAACTTATTTGATCAATTGTAAAACTAAATTATGTTAAAAAGAACATATTTAGACTATAAACCACTCACTTTTATTTCTCTTAATGAACAGAACCTGTTATTTATACAGATTTTCATAAGATATGAATATATTTATTTTTATTATACCATAATTTATATATTGAAGACTATTGATATGACGTCATAATATGTCATTACATCTATAAACACTGAAACTCTCTGGAATATCGATTCTTGACGTTCTTTGTACTTCGGCCATCTATTCTTTGTACATAAATGACGTCACATTATTGATCAAGAGATTTTGATGTATTATGTATTATTTAATAATTCAATACATTTTGTTTCTAAAATAAAACCTTTGACTTCACCTCATTTCTTTTATTTGTTTTCTTTCTTTGTTGAGAACTATTTAATTTAAAAAAAAAAAAAAACCAAGGAAATTTATCTCGATTCCTGAAAATTGTTCAGTCTAATTTATTTAGTCGATTTGCAAATTTGTTCAAAGGTTAAATATACTTTTTTTTTTTCTATTTTTACATTAGACAAATTATTTATTTTATTTTCTATTTGAGTACAAATTTGAATAAAGCTGTTGTAGTTATTTTTAGGATAGTGTTTGATCAACTGTGTTGTTTAATGTTCGAATCTAATATTAAATTTTCCAAAAATTTTCTTCCTAAATTTTGTTTCTTTAGTCAGAGGAGTGGGATTTTGTAAAGTGTATTTTAACTTTAGGACTAGGTATAATGTACTAAATAGTATATCTCCATGTAAAATTCCTATATAAATTTACTTAGTCTGTCTTCCCCCCATCTCGTTACATCTCCCCCATTTCACTCACCCTTACTACCGCCACTATTTCCTTCTACTCCCCTGTAATTCCGCGCCGCCTCTAATGCACGAACAGACAGACAGACTTGGGGCTCCCGAGACCCCCGGTATCGACAGAGGGCTGGGGGCTGCACCCCTTCCCCCCACACCCCCAGGGGGGTGTCACCATGGCAACGCCACCCTCCGGGCTTGCATTGATCGGTGTACTGTAGAGTGGGGGGTGGGTAGTCGCTTGAAAAATCCAACCCCTTTCCGGAGTGGAAGCTATCTTCCGTGGCTGTGTGTGGCGCGGGGAGGGGTGGGGGAAGGCTTAAATCAAAATATAAATATTTCATAAACTTTATGTCTGCTGTCCTTACCCTTGAAAGGATTCTGAAATTTCCTGGAAATAATAATCTCCTAAAATAAATAACTTTGAAATTCTTAACGATCAAGTCCTGGTTTTAAATTTTAGTATTTAGAGTAAATCAAGTTTAATTTCATTTTAACATTTTATTAATAAGTTGTTTCATATTCGAACAAAAAAAAAAAAAGAAAAAAGAGAGACATATGAAACTTGTAGAATTTGTATTCTTCATAATTGAAATGCTTGGATCCCAAATTTTTTAAAGTAATTTTTCTTTAAACATAATTTGTTTGCTTTAGAATTTTATTTTTCTCTGATATACTTTTTCAATATTTTGTTTTGTAATTGATACAGCATATTGTCAGTATGTTAAATAATTTTTTTTACATACCTTGGGTGAAATAGTAAAGTATTGTTTATTTTTAGTATGTTTTTATGTAGTATTTTTAGCAATCTTGGCAGACATAAATATTTGATTGTATTTTTCTTTTGATTTTTGTATTTATCCACACGTGATTTTCTTCTCTTTTTTTTTTTTCTTTTTTTTTTTAATCATGCGTGAATGTATTTTATTTTGAATACAGATTCATACTTGAATAATGAATGAATTTTAATATCTTTAAATAGATGATTATAGTTAATTTTATAATTATTATTTACTTTTGCAGTAAGTTCAGTAAGTGGAGTATGCACAGGGGCGTAAGGAAACATTTTTTTTTAAATTTGACTGGTCTCGCTGATCTAAATCATTAATCTCAGTACTTGAATGGAAAATGAGCAGATGTAGCCAAACAAAATAAATTTTTCTTTGAATTATTATTATTAAATTTTTTTTTTCATTTTAAGTGGGTGGATTGCCGACGTTCTTATGATGTTTGTTTGCGTTTATTGCTATTCTGTTTAGACTGGAGAGATTAGTATCACATTTACTGGATAATCGATAACAGAATATTCGCAGATCTTCGTATATATAATTAAAAAAAGTTTTTTTTTCTGTACAGTTATTCTCATACAATTCCTAATTTAAAAAAAGAAACAGACTCTATTTATGTCACTTTTTATGTGATCCTAAAGAAAGGAAGAGAAATAAATGTTTGGGGAAATAATGACAGATGGACGGGTAACATTGGGTTTCCTAAGAAGGTTACTTTACCTGTTTTAACCTTAATAATAACAATCCAAATGTTTTTTTATTTTATAGATTCAAATTTTTTTAAGAAACTATTATTAATAAAGTATTGATAATAACAATGTTTTACTTTTTAAATTTATTTATGCATATGTAAGTAGTACTGTAAGATATGAAATGATTTACTCTGAGACTTTCCACAGATGTAGATTAACGACTTTGTTTGTTTTATATTGTAGACAGCTTTGCTGTAGGCTTATTAAAATCCGAAAGTATGCAAAAATGCAGCAATTTTCATTTTTGAAAAAAAAAAAAAACCTGTGTGCGATTGCCACACATCCACTCAATTTATTTATTTCTGTCTAAATTTATTTCGTTCTGTTAGTGTGTCCCTGTCGGCCTGAATTACAACTGATAGTCACTCAGGTTTGTGGGTAGGGCACCCTCGGATGACTGGTTCTATTCCCCTGCGTCCATATTTACTCTACATCAGTCAGTCCTTCAGCTGATCAAATACACTTATCGGTGAAATGTCCTTCGACCTCTCAAGTGCTTCTCGGAGTGTATTCACCTTGGAGTATTTGTTGTGTTTTACTAGTTATATTTATTTATTTTTGTAATCGCTCGTTTGCTAGCTTATCTGCCTCTACATTCATTGACTGCCACGTTGCGTTCCCATGCTAATCCATTTGTATAGTTTATTTATTAAAAAAAAAAAAAAAGTCTATTTCTAGTGGTCATGGGAACCAATAAATTTATGACTTAGGGTCATGATTTAGTTACAGTATAGCAGAAGTCTCTCTCTCCATCACTCCATTTGTTCTGATGATGGCCTGAAATTTAGCAAAAATAAAGAACTTTCTCGTTTACAAGAAGTTAGTTTTAATTCTTCAGAAACTCTGACTAACCTCTCTTCATAAAATAAAATTATTTTTCATTATTACACAGTACTGACCATTTGAATGAAATTCAATGTAAAAAAATTGAATATATCAAAAACTTAATTTAATATTTAATACTTTCAACAAAAAAAAAGGGGCTGAATAGAATAAGATAAAGTTTGTTGGTGGTTTACTGTGTGTTTGTCAATTAATTTCCATAATAAAAAAACAAACAAAATTTAATTATCATACTTTCACATCAGCTAAAACAGTGGGCCTATTGTTCACTCGTGTGAAAACTTTTTGAGCATACCTACCCACAATATTGAATTTAATTTATCCATTCAATTTTAAAATGGACTGTTGAGAAATATGGGGGGAGGGGGACGCGAACTATGACAACCAACCGACATTTTGTAAAGCGTCATGAACTTTCTTGTAAAAAATATAATTACGGAGTGTTATAGAAAACATATTATTTTTTAATTATGGAGGATGTTAAATGGGAACAGGTTTTACGAGATATTGTAAATAAGAAATATTGTTAGCGAATTTCATATTGAATATATATCTAGTCAGGTTGGCAATCGCACGATAAATTAAAAAATGTATTAATATTTTTCTAGTTCCAGAAATGCAACATAAAATGTATGATATAATTTATGGTAGAGCATAGTTCTTTGACCATGGCACTAATTTTTGAAAATTTTTGACAGGTCTTTAGCGATCCTGCATTAGAGAAGCTAAAAATATAAATTGAAAAATAAAATTGTTTGTATATCCCACACCCCCAGGGGGNATCAAAACTGAATAAATATAAAGACATCTGTTAGTTGGAAGAGGAAAGGGATATATATATATATCAAGGATAATATGATAAAATAATTTTTCAGATTATTTACGTTGCGAAAAAATGTATTGAGCAAATAAATCGGTGTAAAATGTAATTTTCTAACTATTATGTTATATAATATTTTTACGTATTACCCTTGTTATGAGAGATATCTACGTACATAACTGTGACGGCTAAGTACACCCCCCATTTTTCTCTCAGCCAATCTGGAGCCACGCTTGTGTGTGTGTGTGTGTGTGTGTGTGTGTCAGCTTCCCTTACAACTTCTGGGATTATGGAGGGAGGGGCTATATACAGGTTGCCATTATTAGCAGTAATTTTTAAAAGTTAATTATTTATAGATAAAAGCCTGCCCTGAGTGGGATTTGAACCCGCAGCGTCAGGATTGAACTGATCCCATGAGCTACCCTGGCGCCCACTAGACCCAGGTTTAGTGCTACTTCCTTTTTCTCACATTTTTGACTTGTGATATATAATTTGTCATATACGCCCATCTTTAATGAAACATGCTTAGTTCACGGAGCTCCTATTTCCCCAGTTGTCCATCATTCCTTTTGACGGTGGGCCCTGTCCAAACTCTCCCCAGAGGTGACCAGTACTCCCATGTACTTTTCGACCTGGACGGCCAAACCAGTTTTCGGCCCTACCCCCACCATTGGAGCGGCATTGTCACCCCGCGACAATAGCATCCTCCTATCTCTGTCTAACACTGTCTCTCCTCTCACGGGACGAGTCTCTTATCGCCCCCAACCGAACGGAATTTCAATGGCCGGACTTGTTTTTTTTTGTTTTGTTTTTTTACGGTTTTTTTTTTTTATTATACCGTTCGCCTTGGTTTTTCTCTCTCTGCGTGACGGTACTCCTTTTCCAATGTCCCTATTGGGTTTAAAAAAAAAAAAATTAAATCAACAATTATAATAAAGTCTGATACACACTTAACATCGTACAAATAGAATCTTCCTATGCATTGTCCCGTACATGAATTGCTAATGAGACCTTGCTCTGGAATGCATCCATAAGCCGTTTCGACTTGAAGTCTTCACTTGACCAGACCTGAAATGGTGGTCAATGCAATCTGGGGAATAAGTTTTGTACTTTAATTCTGCCAACTGTCGGCTTTATTGAGCTGATAAGGAGTCTGCGCGGGACCTTCGGACGCTATACACAATCGTCACTTTTAAGTGAGAAGGACTGGAGGTTAGGCACAATGAACAAGAACCATTGTCTCAAGGAGAACAATGCTAATCCGATATCGCGACAGATCTTTCAAAAGTCAAAACAATATAGGACAAAAGGTGATGGTGTCCTCACCTTGCACAAACCCGCAAGAAACTGCCTCCGAGTCTGTTACAGCAACATCTTAATGGCAACTCGCAGTGTGTCTAAATCCGCACAGAGTAAGATCCTGCCTAGAAATTGCCAAAATAATATGGCCTGATTCAAAATTTAACTCTTGTCATATTTTTATAAGATATTAAATTGCTAATTTACAAGCTTCATTATAGGGTATCTTCTTTAGAGTTTAATGTTTTTAAGGATACATTTTTCATTAATGATTTATATTTCCATTATATATCATTTTTAGTAATAGTTAATTATATTTGGCTTTGAAAAATTAATAGGTTCTTGACCCGGTCAGTAGGTTCGGTTTTGGGGGATTCTGTATTTATTAAATTCTGTATTTTTTTAAATTTATTTTTTGAACGTCGCTTGAATAGCTTACCATCTCATTAAAATTATAGACAAATTGGTTTTCTAAGTATAACTTATAAGAGGTTTAGTTATACGTATGATACCTATCGCACAATTTTATATTATAGCTTCTAAAAGAATGATTTTTATACTTCTCTTAATTGTTACTATTTATGTTAGAAGTATTTTAAGAATAAGAAAGATCGTAGAGGAGTCTTATACTACCTTTTACGAATTGTTAAAAAAACTAACAAATATAATGCATCCAAACTTTAAAATTTTAAGCCTGAACGTTAAGTAACAGACATTCCTCTGAAGGATAAATTGTGGTTTAATAAACAAAAATAATGAGCTTATCTTCAGATAACTAATTTCTTCTTTAACTATTTTTAAAATTATTATATTCTATTTTATTTCAATTTGTTTTGCTACTGTGAAATTTGGTATTTTACGGTAACTTATCTAGTGTCTATAATTTTTTCTTCTTCTGTAAATCTAACCTGTAATGGTAATTTACTTTGGTTTACTTAACTTAAAGTCATTCTTATGGGGGGGTCTGTAGTATTCTCAAGTCTATTATTTAGAAAAGGTTTGCAATAACCTTATTTCTTTTTATATGGAATAAGAAATGGGCATTTATTATATTTATCAATTCAGTAATGACATCAGTAAACATAGTTTCATGTTGCTCTAAGTACCTCCTCAGGGGATGCCCGAACATGTTGTTTCTTCCCTTTTCTTCATATTTCTTGAGAGACACCCCCAGGCGTTTATTGCCTGGTGCTTGAGGAGGCGAGAGGGCCCTCTGCCCGTATGATAATGGCGGTGGGGAGAGAGAGAGCATTTCGAGAAAGCGAGTTCTTGGTTTCCCTTCATTGTCTCATGTGTTAGTGGTGGTGGTCTCAGCTGCCGATACCGACATCTGCTTCCTTTAGGAGTCTTGGGAAACAGTCTTACCACATCAAAACTGAATAAATATAAAGACATCTGTTAGTTGGAAGAGGAAAGGGGGAAAAAAGGAAATATTTGTATGTACACATAATGTACCGTTGGAATGCTGATAGTTTTAAAAAAGTTTTATTTGTGATAGTTCTGACAAAATACTATTATAAAAAAATTCATTATTTAAAAGGATGTTTCCTACCTTAGTTCATTATTAGTAAGGATATCCATCTTGGCTTTTGATTAGGTTACCATCTGTTGGCGAGCCTCCGTGTTCCAAGAGCAGAAAATAAATTGTCTCCTTCTCATCTTCTCTTCAGTTTTTTGAGAGTACTGCTTGGACGGGCTCAGCACACTTTAGTCATTCTTATGGGTCCTGGTAATGGGTCTAACTACGGCAATACTCTTATTTGTTTAAAATATTTTTTTTTTTTTTTTTTTTTTTTACAATTATTCCTTTCGTGGAATGAAATTAAGCAATAAAAATTTATATACATTTAGTGGCTTTATTTGCCAAAGACACACACTGACAATTTGCATTTCATATGTATAGCCTATAATGTTTGAAAGTTTAGAGAAAACTAATTTTTTATTTTGGTTTTTTACAGGTTGGTTACCAATGATTGCAGGACATTGTGTCGAATGGAATCCAAAAGGTTTGCAAATTTTATTTATACATTGTTTGCAAATTTCATATATTATTTTTGTAATTAGATGTATATTTTCTATTATTTTGTTAAAGTTATTTAAACAAATCTCTCAAAATTCAAAGTATTATATGTATGCACTCCTCAATTATGAGCTTAATTTTTGAAGTTGTTTCGTCTCAGTTGAAATTCCTGAACTTAGACACCATAACACTGCGATCTACCGAAATAATTTCGGTATAAAAAAATATCGATTTATGCAAAAATCTTTGTATGCCTTAACTCCTTCCTAGATTTTTTATGAAAGAACTTTTAATATATTAATTCACGGGACTTCGATTTATTAAAGCTCCATAATGTTTTAAATGGATTATGTCTCACATCAAAAAAATATTTGCTTATAAATGTGTGTTTAATGGAAAAATGTTAATCGGTCATGAATAGGGGTAGTTTATGTTGTTAAAAGGGGTTGGAAATGGATTGTACTGTTCCTTTTGAAATGGCATGTGAATCCAAGCTATAGCAGGTAAATAATCTAAAAGGTTATTTTCACTACCAATGAATATCGGACTATGTCCGAAAGCGCTTGCCAACGGAGGATGGTTTGCAGAAACCAATGAAGACGGATAATAGAAGGTATGATAGTTCCAAGCTGTAGCTTTCACAAATACCATTTGAACGTGGAAGTTTCTTAGGTAACCGCTATTGAAGGTACATCTGTCGTTACTCGATTGTTGGTATTTCTCTTTGTCGGAGGGACAAAAACTTACCTTTACCTTCGAACCTCTCAGCTTTACTGAATTTTTTATGGAAATGTAGGTGTATATTTCTCATTTCTACTATATAGCATTTTTTGTTTTTTAATCTTATTGTAGCATAATTTCAATGTTTATTTTTTTAAAGACAAGCCGACTAAGCTAACTAAGGGTTGAATTGCTCTCCCCCGTTGCATTCGAAGGGCATGTCCAGAGCGTGACACAGCCGGATCGAGGGCTACTTTAAGTCCGGGGCACTATTGGAAGGGTTAAGCCCCCAGTCCGTTTGTTAAGTGTGCAGATGTGCCCCCCCCCCCCTTCCAGCTGTGCCCTCGCATTATCTCTGCCATCTGATGTCCCCCTTCCCTTGGCTCTTTCTCTTCCTCCATCGGGCTCGTTTGAATAAAAGATTAATTCTTTCATTAGTCAGTTGGACATGAGCTGTTCGTGACTGTCGTTAGATCCCTAACTCCTCACGGCGTCATCTCCCAGGACCTTAACAGAGGTCCTACTCCTTCTTACGCCAGCCAGAGTTCCCTCTCCAAAGTGGAAGACGCCACTACTTTCCAAGAGGGTTATCTTGACCCACTTCGCTAATTTGAGAGTACTCTTATGACGTATTTGTGTGACGTCACAGTCCCGTTTCTCTGTTTTGGGGGAATGTCTGCTCTCTCCTGCAGTTCTTTCTATTTCAAAATCAACATGATCAATAATATATATTGTCTGTAAGAAATTCAGATAGAACGGAACTAGATTTCCATAATTTTGCTTCGTACTAATGATTCCATCTGCCAGAAATTGGAGATATATATAGCGTAAAATACATACTTATATATTGCTTCTCCATAACCTTAGACTCCTTAAAAGAAAAATACTATTAACAATATTTATTTATTTCTTGACAATGTACCAATTTGACTAATCAATTACCGGAGTTATTTTCCATTTCATTGTATTTTTATAGATTTTAACTAAAACTGTATAAATTTTAAATGAGACATTTCCAATGTTCTACAGGGGGTTTGTAAAAAAAAAAAAAAAAAAAAATTAAATGCTTGTCTAGTATGTGGCTGTATTTCCTCGTTTGTGATTCATTTTCCTTATAGACCAGCTATTTATGACGCCATGGTTTGATTGTGACTCAACACCTATACAGCGAGACTCATTCGAAATGAAAAGTGTATCGCTCATCTCGAATTTTACTGTCTTCAATGAAATGCTTGATTTTAGATTGTATTTAGTGTCTTTAAGTTTACGCTTTAGGAATTTCTTGTGTATATTAGCCTATTATCGATTAATAGGAATTTAAAATAAAATTGTTGAAGATTTGCTATATGTTCACTGCCTTGGTGATGGTAAAGATTGAAAGAGGAACTATCAGATGTTTGATGCCATAAAGATATGAAAAGTAACCGTTTTCTTTTTTGGCTCCTATTATGTATTTAAGTAGATAAGGGTAAATACCGTCTGCTATATGAAGTATAACCTACCGCGCTGTTACAATTACACTGCTAATGGAACAGCTGCTCCAGGTGCAATAAGTAGACCAGCCCATTCGTTGGGAAATGATCTTGGTCTCCTGACATGTGTAGTACAGGACTTACCTTCGGCTATCTGTCACGGGTATCTGGGCCCATCCTCTCCGAGCGCCTCTCATCGTCCTGGAGAAACAATCCCTCGTCCTTCTTCATGGACGAACAATGGCCGCCTGGGCTCATTGTGCATTGTCTTCCCCAAACGTTCCCTTCCACCACAGGAGAGTGGTTTTTCTCACAGCTTCTTCTCAAGGGCAATCGGTTCCCAGCAAGCCCGCTGAGTAGGATCTCTTTGGACTTCCTCAGTGTTAAATAACTTGCAGAAGATTTTTCCTTTTATGTAAAAAGTCTGAACATTTTCACTTTATTTAATTATATGTAAGAGATTGTGGTGAACATGATTCATAAGAATTCTATTTATCAATAATTCTTTTTTATTATTCAGATATTGTTCTCACATTATGAAATACATCAATAATCTATAAAATCTCCAGAATTTCCAAGTAAATAGTAACTGAGTCATTTCCAGAATATTCTATGGGTTCTCTTCTTTCCTAATGTGGAATGATTGAAGGCCTATAGCTTAAATTAAATCCATTAAATCCTCCATGGGTTTTGTTAAGCAATTGAAATTAACTAAATTTTTTTAATCAGTTATTTGGTAAATAAGTTTAAGTTTATTATATAGTTCTAAAATTTGGTACAGTAGTGAAAATTAATTTTAAAAGATTTCTACTAT
This sequence comes from Oncopeltus fasciatus, assembly GCA_000696205.2. Taxonomy (NCBI): domain Eukaryota; kingdom Metazoa; phylum Arthropoda; class Insecta; order Hemiptera; family Lygaeidae; genus Oncopeltus; species Oncopeltus fasciatus. Next base: position 67,953 of record KZ808704.1, read on the forward strand.
CAGTTATTGAATAATGGACATTTCGGAGTGGAGTTTTTGAAAAGAAAAGTCAGAGTAAACTATTCTAATTCTATTCTATCTAAATTAGAATTGAACACATATTGAACTAATTATTTTTAATTATTTGTGTGAAAGTAAACATAATAACTTGCAGTTTTAAATTATTATTATTAGTGCTGCATCAGTTGCGCATTCAGTGTTCCCCGTTGGAATTAGTTCTCACTCGTCAGCCGATATAAAATAAGCAAAAATGAGAGTTCTAAGTAACAATGTGATCTAAATAAATTTAGTTTCATAATTTTTATTTTCTTTTTCTTTTTTGTAATTCTTGTTGAATTGTATCCTTTAAATCTCCGCCTAGCACAGGTGATTAGAGCTGTTTAAGCTGATGTTATCTCCCCTGATGTTTTCACCTCTTTTTTGGGTAAAGGTAGAAAAGGAGTGGCCCTCCCATTGGTCGCCCCGAAAAACTCCCTATCTCTTTGCCACAACTCATACAATTCCTCCAGGCACAAACAATGGTCTTTCCTCCGGGCTGGGGGCTATTGTACATTGTTCCGACACACACACAGACACACCAACCTCTCGCCCTGATAATTCAAAGCCTTTCGCTCAGTTTCAATGGGTATAAATATTAAATCGCCCATTGTAAGTATATTAGCAGTTTATAATAAGGCCGTTTTCCTGATATCAACCGGACGGGGATAATTGCCGATAGCCAAGAAATAAACAATGGAATGAAAGGAGCTTCCAAAGAGGTATACAAAAAAAAAAAGAAAAAAAAAAAGACAAAAGCAAAAAGTAATGGAAGAGAATAAGATAATTCAGATACGTGACAAAATTGTCTATGATTGACGTCAACTATGAAGCAGGCATTATTAATTTTACTTCCTTGAGGTGATGATCTTCTATTTTCTCTCCAGGATAATAACAGTTGTTTCTTTGAATGGTAAATTTATTTTGTGCTAGTAAATAAGTTGTGTTTTTCTTAACTTTATTCATTATATTTATCTTAAACTGAACTCTTACTTTAGAACTTTTAACATTTTATGGATTGTAATTAAGAACTATCCTGGGATGTTTTGGTGCCATCTCTCTTCTTCATCTGGTCGGTCTAGAGCCAGTTATCAGTTGCTTATCTCTTTTACTCATTGTCCGATTCGGCTTTTGGGATCTTTTTAATTGTCAAAAGTCATTTATGACCATTCTTAATGAATAATTAGGTTATCTGCTTACTTTTCAAAGCTTCTACGTGAGCCTCTTCCATCTTGTCTTGCTGTATTTATACTCCTCATTCCTCCTCCACCATCTTGTCTTTCCAGATAGCCGTTCTGCACTTTAGATGTCTATTCTGAGCTGTGACACCGGGGGATCGTGCTGCCGTCCGTCTCTTGTTTACTTAGTCGCATGATATCCAGATACGATATCGTGACCGTCGTGAGCGGTGATCTCGCCCAAATAGGTCAAGCACGTGCTTATCTTTCCGAGTCTCTTAGCCCTCGCAATATTTTTTGGGGGGAGTTGCAGTCCTATTACAGCACCATTTAATAATAAAATTAAAAAAATGTCGAGGAACATCATTGCATCTTGATTGATGAAATATAATATGTAAATTGTTTCTTAAATTATTTTTCTATTTTGAAGAGCTTTGAAGAAATGGTTTAGAATTAATTGGAATCCTCTGTAGATTATATCATCGGACTTGAACTTTTTACTTGATCACGCATAGAAAGTCGATTAGAGACCTCTAAGAATCTATCGATTCAATATCACAGATGGAGGTGTAAGTTAGCGATGGATAAGTTTTAGGAAAACAATATATTGGATCCTACATTACTCAAAGCGCAGTTTAAAAAAAAAAAGAAGCAAAATATCTGTGCTCTCTTTCTACTTAGAAGCCACATTTTTTTTTGCCTTATAAACTTATTGAACAGATAATTTTTGAAATTTAAACGCTGGAAGCATTAAACTATCAACAACTCTAGACACATCACTATTACAATCAATATTTAAAGAGGCACATTGTTGGTTTCCATCGCTTTCTGTTTGCGTTTGCTTTCAGGAACTCATCTTTTCTCTTTTATAACCCGCTCAATTACATATAATTATTCATGCAATAAGCTCTTTTTTAAAAACGAACGTTTCTCAAATTGATCGTCCAATAAAAGGAAAAATGGTGGTCAATTTTATTTCTTTGTCAATTTAAAATTTTGTCAAAAACCGATTGGAAATATGTTCACGAGACCTTCAAAATAAATTTCTCTAGACCTATGAAAAGAACAGTAAAAATAATATTCACATTCAAAAATTTCTACTTTTTTTATTAATCAAAATCACTAGTCGAATTTGTGTTTTAATATAAATTGTAGAATAAATGTCTATTTATGTTTATAATGTTACATTTTATAGTGCCGGAAATTGTAGGAGAAGGTGACCTATGAACTTTGGGGTGTGAAATGTCAAAATTTTTATTTAGGTCTTATTAGCTCAACTAATATTTATTTTTTTTTCCATGAATATTTCTTCATATTCTCATGAATAATTCTCAATGATTATGTGTACCTTTTCAGGTAGATTTTCTGTACCATTTTAACCATTAGAATATACTCTGTAACTAGCGCGAAGAAAACCCTGTTCTCTTGCAGTTCTGCTGTTCCACTTTACAGTATTAAGAAGAGGTTTTGCAAAGGGTATGAAGGGTAGAAATGAAATAAAAGGTTAAACCTTGACTCCCAGGCGGTGTTACTTGTTCTTTCTTCATGCTTTCAATGGGGTTCTTCTGCCTTCCGAGGCCATCTTCTATTTATTTTCATCACGTTTTACCATTGCGTTGTGCGGTTTCCCGGCTGACCTGTGACGTCACGCAATCCCCGGTACCTTTTGCCGAGCTGAGTGTGAGCTACCTCTCTGTCCATGAAACATAACCTGGTAGGTTACACTCCGCCCCACTTTCCCATTGTAGCTCAGTTTCCTTCATCAAAGATACATATCCTTCATAAATTAGTAGCGTTCATTTAATAAAATAGTCTTGTCCCATTCATACACACACATATATATGTGTGTGTGTGTGTATGTGTTTATTTGGTAGATTGGTATAAGAATAAGAATATAAATTATACTAGTAATTTATTATTCTTCATTTTCCAAGGGTTAAAAAAAAAATGTTTTCAATAAGTTATAGAGCATACGTATAATACTACCTTTACTATAATTTCTTCTGATAATTGGCTGAGATTACATAGAAGGGGAAAAAACCGCCATGTTGCATCAATCTTTAATTATTTTTTTCTCTCCCCCCAGAACATATTGGAATCAGTTCCGAGCAGAGGTTTTGAGGTCAGATGACCAGACTGGTCCTGCCCGTCCTTGTCCCTAGATCGGCAGGGGTTGCCAAAGTCTTGCCGAACCCGCTTGTGTCAGAGTCCAGTCGGCGTCTCGTGGAAATGTCACTCACCGTGTGTCTGCGGAGACAGGGAAATCCGACCGGCCACCGAGGGTGCCTTCCCGAGACAGAGGACTTGCGCAAGGCGCCACCACCCCAAGGCGTAGTACTCGATGACGGGGGGTGTGTGAGAGTTTCGGGACCCAAAGCCACCACCTCTTGGGCAACTGTCTGAGAGAGAGAAAGAGAGAGTCCAGTGTGTGGTTCCTGTATCGCAGACATGGGATCTCCTCCGCTATTGTCGACAGGGGCTTAACTCTAAGCCCTTAACTAAAGTTACTTAATTCTCTCAGCTGTTGAGCTGAAATCCTCGGGAACCCAAATCCCTTGCTCATTGAACTCTCTCGCGCAACTCTCTGAACTTTGCCTTCCTCCTGCGAAACATTGGCACACTTGGTACTTTCCTCACGGCTCGCCATATCTGTTCGACTGATTATTGTTTTGAAACCCTTATTTTCCAGGACCTAAATGGTTTGATAACTGACCTTTTCAAGTTGTAAGCAGGCCTATTCAATTAACCTCCCCTCTCCCTCTTTCAAACATAGCTTTTTCATAAGGCTATTACATAAGTCTTGGGTAAAAACAAACCATCATGTATGAGTGTAAATGTATGTATGTACACATGTGTTTAATTGTTCATGCTTTAGGAATTCTCAAAATAAATACATTAGAATTTCAAAATCTTACTGGAAATCCTTGGTTGAATTTTTTGCTTTCTAAAATTGCCTAAAAAAACAGGAAGAGGGGGAGGGGGTCTAGAGAGACCAAATTATTTTATTTATTTATATTTTTTTTTTATAGGATAACCAAAAAGGTTGCCAAAATAGAGTTTTTTGATCGAAGATATTATTATGAGATGATTTTAGTTGGGGTTCGGTCAAGGTAGAGTAGAGAACCCCAACTAAAATCATCAAATATCAAAATAGTTGCTGCAAACATTTTTTTTACTATACAACCCCAGAGTAATATTATATTTTGATTTAGTTCTTATGTAAAAGCTTACTTTTTGAAATTACTTTTTGGATTTCCCTTTGCTACTATTTTATTCTTGTGCATAACGGCAGTCCTCTCGAAGTGAATATGTACAAACTGCCTCTTTCTGAAGGAGATTCATTGGTCCTTCAAATCCTAAGTAAATAAAATTAGCTTTTGGTCAATATTCGTACATTCGTACATCCGTCAAAAACTGTCTTCCCTTCCTCCTTGCATCCGACCAGGGAGAGCCAACAAAGAGATAAATAAGAAGAAGAAAAAAAAAGGATAAAGTCTTAGATGTTGGTTGCTTCAGACACGCGAGAACACATTGTTACGTATCTTATTAAATATTTATTTATAACTTTCACTCATAATAACGGCAAGACGTGATACAACGACCTTAATTATGTCAGTGGTATTAAGTAATTTCTTTTTACTTTAGAAGCAAACTATTTCCTCTTAACTACTGAATTTCACTTTTTATAGAAACATATGTATTGAATACGTTTATTTACATTTATCCATATTGTATACTTTATTCAAAATGGCACGTGGCAATACCAGGAAAGGAAACCTCCTTTGCAAATTTTGATAAAATATAATACTGATAAGCCTATCTGGTCTCCGCTTTCTTAGGCGATTCTTGAAAGTCTTGTGGTGTTTTCTCAAAATGTATTTTTTTTTTTTTTTTAAATAGATTTTTCCTCTCTCGCAGAAGTGAGAATATCGAACTTGCAGGAGGCCAGGAGGAGAGGGCGCACGTGAGGCAGGAGGACCAGGTGAGATCTGACGTAACCCATCTCAGGGGGGCCTTGACCTCAAAGTGATCATTAGCAAGCGGCGCCTACCGTCAGCAAGCCCCTCCTGTGTCCTCTTCCTGTAGAATCCTTGCAGATTCCCAATGGGATGGAGTCCGAAGGTGAAGTTACTAGTGCCTTAGGCCCGCCATCGTCGGCCGAGTTCTTCTAGCGCTTCCTACCGGAAAGTTTTGGAACGAGGATACTTGTCTCCCAAGACGGTCGACTTGGAGCTAGATCTTGGCTGTATCACTCGGACAGGTGTGGTGTGAGATGAAAATGACTAAAAGGGGGATAACCAACATCTTCTGAAAGTTGATATGTGTGAGTTCAACACTGACTCAAGAAGAACAAGGATGGTGGGATTCCCTGCATATATAGTATTGTAACAGCTTGGGAGGTTGCCTTCCAGGATGTGTCTTTCCTTCCTTTTTCGTTGATGAATAGGATCAGCTAATGATTTTCATCGCAGGATGTCTTCCTTTGAACCTTATTTTTTCTTCTTTTTTTTCAAGTGTTTTACTTTTTCAAGGATAAATTAAAAGAAATCTATTCGGATCAACAAAATTTCAAAGTTGAGTAATTTATGTGTTAATATGTATTTCAACATATAAGCTAGGTTTAAAATGAATAATATATTCCCCTCAAGATATATCCATATTTCTAAAATATGTAGAAATTATAGATTTTAGTTTCAGTCATACTATTTCATAAAAAGAAAATTAACTTTTCCACAAGGAAGTAAAATAAAAATATCGATTATTGTATATTTTAACATTTTTATGTTGTGGTAGGGTTAAAAAATATTAAATCACCCCCTCTCTGTTGAATTAATAATTTTCTGACTTTTCCTTGTAGAAAAATTATTACTTCTTCTTTTCCTTTTTAATAAAAGTTATTTAGTTTTGAATGACTTTTGCTGATTTTCAGGATAATAAATACTTTGAACTTGCTTTTATATTTGTCAATGTTATCTATTAATGTCTTATCAATGAAATATGCCCACTTTTAGAATATATTTTGGTCAATGTTATTAGTTAATGACATTTAGTACCTATTGAATCGTAAGAAAAAATAACGTATTTTAATGACACTTGTATTAATCACTTCTGTAAGGTTAAAATGATTCGTGTTGTAAATCACTTTCTCTGCTATCATTAACAATGACTTCTATTTCCTACAAACCTGGGGGGGGAAAAAAAAAAAAGTAAAAATGTTTTTATACAATTTTTATTTATTGTAAAAGACCCCACTTAATGAATCACTGAATTTCACGTTACCTGTCACTTGATACACGTTCGATTGAATCATTCATCCTTTTGATAGTTCTTATTTTTGTCAAAGCTTTGCCAGTGACTAGTCATGTGGAGAAACTTCTCTGGTAAGTTTTTATGTGTGTGTGTTTATTTATTGTTTACTTGTAACTGTTATTAGCGTGTGCTCTTTTTCAAGATATTTATTAAAAGTTGGGATATGTCATTTTACGATGCAAATTTATCTCATATAGTTTAATTTTTATGGCTTTTTGGTCTCAAATCAGTCTCAGTTTTGTTATATTGTCTTTATTTATTAAAGTTTATATAGTTATTTATAAGCCTGCTTTTTGGAATATATAATTCCTTCTTCAAGGCCCACAATATTATTGAATAAACCATCACTATATATAACAAACCAGTCTAATGTAGTTCTTCGCTTGTTATTTTTTATTATATTGTAAACGGGAAAGGATATATCGTAATAAATCACAATAAAACAAATAATGTTATGTCTTATTTATTAGACATTATTTCAAATTTATGGATATTATAGGCGCTAATAAAATAAATCTTTATACATTATTTTTTCTGATTATTTGGTTTCTTTAGTTCTTCTTAGAATAAAACATCAGAAGTCTCATTTATCAATTTGGAGATCCCATGATAAACTTTAGCTAAAGAAGGAAGTTTGTTAAATTTAAAATATTAATCAAAACTTTTTACTGATTTTAAACAAAGTGACAAACAACTTAAGTAATAAAAATAATTGAAAACAAAAAAGGGGGAGAAAATATGGAAGATAAATTAGTGAATAAAGGCCTTATAACTTCCTTGGTGAAATCTCTCACCTTTTGAGTGTGGCCTCTTTGGATTTCCAAGTTTAATGTCAAGAAAATGGTCCTTAATGTAAATATATATATATATATATTCTGAAGAAACTTCTTGTGGCTTTTCCACACCGCCGTCAGACAAATGTCATCTTAATTCAACGTAATATAGATTACTCCTAATCGAAATAGGAAAATTTATATTTAATTTTTAGACAATTAGGAAAATTAAGGTTTATTTATAAATAAAAAAAAATTAAATTAAACTAATAACTCTGACAGGTGGTGAAATAGTTTACGAAATTTAAAGAATTCATATGAAATGAATTGTTCTAAGAAGAGAGGATTGTCGGTAATTCGGTCATGGTGGTTGAAGAATTTAAAACTAATTTTAACCAAAAAATTTTTTATTTCAGCCTTCTTAAATTCTTAGAGAAATCATATGAATGTAAAATATCAGTGATAAAAAAAATATCGTTTTAAATTATTAAATAACATGGATATCGTATTGTATAAGCTATTGCATTGTGTTATTGTCATTTCAGTGGAATTTTGTAATATGTTTTGTTTTTTAATTATGTTTTCATGTTTTATTTTACTTGAAATAACATATTGTAAGCTGTCCAAAAAAATATTTATCGATATTTACTATTCAATTTTAATGACTGGTTAAAAAAAAAAAAAAAAAAAAAAAAAAAGATCCTATTACTAGGGAGAAATATTTTTTTTTATTTTATAATTTATCGTTTCAGATTAAAATATAAAATAATTTTTATTTTTGATTGTATTTTATTTTATTGGTTTTAATCATTAGTTCTCCTTAGAGTTTATTTTTGGTTAATTGCTATTGAATTGCAAAATACAAAATATAAAAGTGAATAAATAATTTAATCTGTCTATTAATTATTTTGTTATTGTTGACTTGTATCTGTTGTATAATTATTGATAGTGTAATTTATTGAATTGTTAGTTGAATGATATAAATATCAAATGACGTCATACTCCCGTCATACTCAATTCCTGCAGAGGACTCCTTCGCCCATTTCGGCAAGGGAACTCTCCCTCCTCGTTGCTCCTAATCATTATTCCTTATCATCATCACTGACTGCTTTGCGCCGCACGGTGTGATAAGGCCACGGGCGGGACATGCGCAGACTACCCTCCCGCCAAAAGTTGGTCACGGACACCTGTCAATTGGTCAAGGCGGTTGAGGAAACCGGCACATCCTCCCCCACATCAAGATCCAAAAGCAACCCCTGTCATTTGTCTTGTCTGTTTGCTTAATCTATTGGCTTTTTTTTTTTTTTTTTTTTTTTTTTTTTTTTTTTTTTTTTTTTTTTTTTTTTTTTTTTTTTTTTTTTTT
>KZ808704.1:84437-109414 GCA_000696205.2 Oncopeltus fasciatus
ATATATATATATATATATTGCTTTTCAGGAGCCTATGTATTTGCTTAAGTTTTATTATATAAAACTAGTTTAAAAATGTTGTTTTACTGTCAGTGATTTAAAATGCATTTTCTGGGAATTAGTGACGTCAGAAGTTGTACAGGAATAAGTGGAAATCTAATATAATCTCTGTGAGTATTATATTAAATGTATCGATTTAATGTCACTTGTTTCTATAGAATTTCTGTTATTTTTTAAGAGATTTTTTTTTTGTACTAAAAAACACCTAAATTTATATATTTATCTTTAAAAAAAGAAAAAAAAAAAAAAAGAAGTGTTTTTAAAGAGAGGTTATGTTGGTGTTGCAGATACAAGGGGAGTGGTGGTGGAGTAAGCAGGAGCCGTATCACGGCGTCGGGCCTGGAGCTTCGCGAGCTGAGGAGACACAACTACAAGTCGTCCGTACTCCCCAACAAGGCCGCATCCTATCTGGAACATCGCCGGGCTCGCACCGGCCGGGGAATGAGCATGGGCCAGAAGATATCAAGTCAGTATCAAACTCTTCTTCTTCTTCCTCTTCTTCTTCTTCTTCTTCCTCTGCTTCTTCTTCCTCTTCCTCTTATTCCTCTTCTACTTCCTCTTCTTCTTCTTCTTCTTCCTCTTCTTCTTCTTCTTCTTCTTCCTCTTCTTCTATGTTCCCATTGTACAAAGATGACACTTATGACTAGTAGTATATCAGCAAAAAAGAAATCATAGATATTCCTAAGGAATGCTAGTGTTTCTACTACCTTTTCAGCAATAGTCTCGTCCCGAACACCTTATAACCTTTTGAATAACACCTAAAATGTCTTAAATACTGGGATTATTTTTATATTTTTTTTTGGGGGGGGGGGGGGGAGATTTCTTTTATATTTACTCTTCAATATAGATTATATATATAATGATTTAAAACGTTTAAAATGTAAACTGTTGTTAAACTTTTGATTATTGAGAACTGAACTGATAAGAGAAATGTCAAATATAATCCAGTCCTTAGAGGGCTGCATCTCAAGGAGTCAGCGTCGCTCGTCTTATTTGTATGTAGTATTTGTATTTTATTTTATGTACATCATGTTTCCGGCTCACAGTTAAGCGAATAATTAATAGACTAACCAATTAATTATAGACTGAAAATAATTGGTCTTCCACTGGCAATTATTGCTTGTTATATATTGGCTAGGTTAAATATGTGTTTTTATATTAACCGGGGTTAATAATTAGCTATTATTATTATTAATTATTAGCTTGGACACAATGCCCAATTTCCTTTGGCCTATTCTTATAATGACTTATTATATTGTAGCATATTAATATTGTTATTTTAATTCTTAAGACTGTTCTAAATAACATTAACAAATTTCTTCGTATTGACTTACATTGTATTATTTTTAAAATCTTTGATCTAACTATGCAATGTTTTATTTTTTGGCCTTTAACATTTTAAAGCGTTCATTAAGAATAGATTATATTTGCAATTCGCAGGTTTTCTATAGTAATTTTTTTCTTTAAATTGTTCTCGTTGTATGCACTGAAGTTAGTCTTTAGCCAAAAAACAACACCCGTAAATAAAACAAATGACATGACTGTCTTCATTAGCAATGGCTACATAAAATGTTTGCTAATAATCTGTATTCAGAAGTGCAGTATTGAATCCTTTCTTAATTTTTTATGTCAGCAAGTAGTTTTTTTGTTTGTTTTTTTTTAAATTGAGTTAGAATTAATCGAAAACTTGTTCGCTATTTTACTTTTGATATGATGTTTATTACAAACGACCTATGTATCACTGTATTTAATCACTACTACTGTAGATTATAAACAGGAATCTGGAATTCCTCTCATATCCCTCTCTTCCAGAGATGTGGTATAAGAGCAGAGCTAATTCCCTACTCCTGGAACATGGAGGCAGTCGTGTGTCCCGGAGTCCTTGTTGTGTATAAATAATTACGATTTTCCAGGGTGTACTCTCCTCGCTCCCTTATCAAGTACAATGGAAGGAAGTCCAATTAGCCCCAAGTCCATGGAAGTTATCATATCGTGTGAGTCTGCTCGGAACATGCTTTAATATTCAACGGGAAAAAGGAGGGAATTAACAGCGTATCTCTACCAGTCAGTTATTAGCACTCCTACCTTGGCATACAGTATATTTCTCAATTATTGTAGCCGGGATTCTTTTCGCCCAAAGAGGATGTGTGTATAGATAAGTTATTTATGACGTCATTTCCCCCCATTTCTCTCTATCTCTATGAATCTTGCTGTGGCTCCTCTGTTCCCGGGAAGGAAAATATTTTCTGGATAGAAAATCGCCTACGCTCAGTTATCTTTTATTAATAAGAATATTTCAGAGAACTTTGTTTCTATTATGATTTGCCCCGGCTGTAATGAAACTGATATGTGATAAATTGTGCCAATTATCTATTTTCACGACTTTATGTACTCGTTTCCAGGATACAAATAACATTCATTATTTATTTTCCTATTCATTTAGTGTTTTTGTTCCTTTTACATTTATTATTGAGAACTATATATTTCATTTAAAAACTGCAGAATTGGTAAGAGATGTTTCTCATTAGTTCCTATCTGTAGAAGTTCTGAAGCACTCAGGGTCGTAGTTATTGACTGAATTTACTAAATTATACTGTGTTTTAAATAAGTTTATATGGAATGTTTCTTTTAGGATATTCTTTTTGTAATCAAGTTTCTACTTTTGTTCCTACCTATTGTCTATAAAAATAATAAATCCTTTTTTTTTTTTTTTTTTTTTTTAACAACTCTACAATGTTTTTGTTAGATAACAAAACATTTGCCCATTATTCATTTTTTATTTTACACTGAAAAATCGGTATTTAAAGGGTGGGGTCTGATCCAACCCTATCTTACTGTTTTTGTCAGGAGAATCCACCTTACCGTTAGAAGATTAAATTATATTATTCATTAATGAGAGAACATATATTTGTTTATTTATTGCTCTCACTGATTAAAATACACCTTTTACAGTTTTATTATTAGCTTAGTTTTCACGGGGCATTTAAAACTATTTGAAAAACCCTATGCTACTTTACCGGAAGCGTTTTTATAGAGGTTATAATCATTAATCTGAAAAAAAAAAGTAAGCTATGAGTTGAAAAACTGTATTTACAATGTTAATTGTGTATTTTAAATATAATTTCTACAAATTGTCTATTGCCATTCATCTCATTCTTATAAGAATTACTTATAAATATTAATATGAAGGCTCTGCTCTCTGGTGGCGAATAACAAAACTTCTTTATTTCAGGAAATTTCATTATTATCCGTAGTGAGATAACTAATAATTGTCAACATTTGTCTAAATTTTAAGCCATAATTTTTTTTCAATACTTTCTTTTATTTCGCACAGTTTACCAATGCAGCTTAACTTTTTAAAATTACTGCAAACAATTTATACTTTTAAATGATATGGAAAATATATTTTATTCTCCTGTTCGCCAATGGCATTCATTGTAATACGGGGTGCTGCTCGCATTCCAGCCGGGAAAAGAGGTTAAGACGGCGTTTTACTCTTACTTTAATTACTCTTACTTGATTCTTCTAGTAAAGTAAATATCTTTATTTTTGTAATGAGACATACATATTCGGGTCTTGTGAGTTTTGTCGAGCGGTGAGGAGTGTGCTGGTGGCGCGATGGGAGCGTGTCTGGCTCGGATGTGCTCATCAAGGCGGGAACGGGAAATGACGTCACTCAATGAACGCCCGCTTCACTTACACTCCTCACAGCTGATTTTTCTCATCAGCAGTGTTTGGCCATCTGCCCTCTCTCCAACCTCCCCCTTCCCCTCTCTCTTGTAATCCTTGACTACCCCCTTGGAAAATGAAACATATTTCAGTCATAATACTCCATAAGGAAGACCAAACTGCATTGTCAACAATTTTACAAATTTTACACATGTTATCGATAATTATAAAATATATGCGTACCTTGGATTCCAATTCAATCATGTATTAAAGATAACATATTTAGCACATTCATTTTCCACAGTTCATTGTTGTAAAATGAAGTACTTGTCTAACAATTCACAATTTATAATTTAAACATTTTACGCTCAGCACTGAGAAGATGTTGAAATTTATTGAGATAAATGATTTCTGGACGTTGCCTTAATAGGTTGTTGTGGTGGATTTTCAGGATGAGTCATCACGTTGGGAATTTATGCGATAAACTTTTACAATTATTTATAAACCTATATTAACTTTTTTTTGTGTGTGTGTGTATAATATTTTATGTAGTGAGTAGTAACATCAATGTCTTTGATTAACAACCATAGTTATATTATAATTATCTGTTATTATTGATACATCGTAAGCGGTGAAATGTCATCTTAACAATAATAGTGGATATTGTGACCTCAACAAATTATTGAAAAAGGATATTGATAAAACAATTTTTTCAAGTAAACTATATTTAATATCTCCATTTATATTTATTTTGTGCTATTTATTGCTTATTACTTTTAAGGATATAAAATTATTCAAGTGTCACTACATAGAGAAAATCATTCTCTATCGCCCACAATTTAAGAAATAAAGAACTAAATATGAATTTCGCTCTTTTTTTTTTCCAACAAACTTTTATTCATTTACAATGTGTGAGTTTGTTTATTGCTCTGATCTATCTAGAAAATATACAAGACAATAATCTTTATCATTCATGTTTTTAAAAAAATTGTTCAACATGATTGGCTGTAAAATTTAGTTTAATATCATTCATGCTGCATCATTTTTACAAATAAAATATATAAAGTAAGATGACGTCATTAACCATGGGTAGGTTACAAGCAGGTTTGGTTCTCTTAATTTCCACACACAAGCATATATATATAATATCTTCAAATTTAAGACTCTGGGGAAGATATTTAAGAGTATATGTACGAAGATTTGAGCTCATCCTATACCCTTGTCTGTTGACCTACAGCCATTATGCAGCAGACCTTATATTTTCTCCCCAATGCCCTTTTGAGATTAAACATACTGAATTATGAGTCAATCTATACTGAAACACTGGAAGTCTGTCAGATTAGCTGTGTAATACCTTTGTGTGACGTTCAATATCTATTCCTTCAAAACTGTCTGGAACAAAGAAAACCCTCCAGACAGGAGTTGTTTACAGACAGATGGGAAAGCTCTTTTGCGCAGTCTAGACAGGTTTTCTGATTCATCAAAACAAGGAGTGCCATTTTCACGTTTCGCCATGGTGGAAATTCCAGTCTATATTACGTTTTCCGGTTATTCAAAGGTCATTTTTTTCCCTCTCCTTTATGTTAATTTTATTTTTAAAGTTGCGTATGTATCGCGACATTTATTCATTCTTCACCTGATTATATAAATGTAGTTCAAAGTTGTTTGTCTGCATTTTTATTATCATGAATGATATAACACAATTATGTTATAATTATTATTTTTTCCATGTATTTATACTGTTTCCCATTCTACAGGAGTAGGCGATTGTTTTGAAATTTTTTAAGAGTGATTCATTCATTCTTGAATGTTATTGCAGTGAGTGATGAAAATTCACAATTGATTTCACAATTTATTAAAGCTCTTCTTGTCCTTTTTTTTTTTTTTTTGTTGGTTTTTTCTATTAAGTTTTGTATAGCATTTTCTTTATTTTTTTTTCTTGATACATGTTAGCTCTATTTTAAAAGTAACAAGCTGGAAATTGTAACTCTTTTCCTCAGGTAGATACAATTTAATATTGACACTTTTAAAATAAAATTAATTTTTTATTAATTAATTTCTCTTTTATTTTTGTAGTAGCTTATAATAGTACCATCTCATTAAATAGATAGTTTATGTATAATAATAATTATTTGTAAACGAACAATATGTTACGCTATATTGTTTCAATGTAATCGATATATGATTACTTTAATGCTTAGTGTTATTTTGGGTATGCTATGAGAGCAATGTTTGTTTTGAAAGCGAAGGCTCAAATACTGAATTAGTTTTTGGTTTCATTCTCTTAAATATTGCTGACTGTAGAGTACGTGGAGTGTGAGTGTTTGTAGAAGTATAATATTAATTTTCATTCCAACAATTACCAACAAGTTTATAACCTGAATATTTCGGAAATCCTAAATTGTTCATCCATGAAGTGGCATTTCTACCTCGTTGGCGATACCAGTTTCTCTGCCCATGGGAATGGGGAGGTTTCAGGAGGTTGGAGACTGAGGCCACCCGGGGTGGTGCCGGCCGTCGACCGGAGGCTTGTAGATATATTCGACCTCTGTGTGTATATATAGAACATAGGGCCTCGGTCTGAGTGAGTTTGAAATGGTTGCCCCCTTTGCTGAAAATCAGCTTCATGGCGAGGTAGATTTCCCCAATCTAATGGTCATTTATAAGTTTGTACCTACGGTACATTATTTATCTGTTTTGGGATTTTACTCTTTCATTGTAAAGTAACTGTACAAGTAACTTTGTCTATCTACAGGCATTTTAATGTTATTACTATATCTCAGAAAAATTTTTTTTTTACTTATAAGAAAATTCAATCAGCCTTAAACATTTACTTAATACATACATAAATATTTAAAAAACATAAATAATTGTTCAAACATCATTTCTATGAACACCAAAGGAAAATATTTTGCTTCTCTGTGCATGGATTTTTTGCTGTAGAACGTATCTCAAAAATGAAGTAACTTTAAATAAGTTTTCAGACTAAATCAAATAAATTTTTTCCACTATAAAAAGTAAATATTTTTAAATTATTTATTTGATAAGAGCTGAATTATAGTCTCTTTTGAAGATTTTGAATTATTTAAAAACCTCCTCTATTTCGGTTTAATGTATGAATCCATCTTCTAATTTGGGATCGAGGTCAAATTTTGCTTTTAGCTCAGTTTGTAAACTTATTTTCAAACTGAAAAACACTTTACGAGTCTCTTTTTAGTGATTTAAATTTGAATAAATGGTATTGCTTCCATCATTTGGAAAAGGAAAAAATATAAAAATAATACTCATAATTCATTAATTTACTTGAACTAACACTAAAAGTATGTGCACTGGATATAAAATCATCAAAATAATTTTAAAATTAAATATTTTCTTGAGAAAAAGACGAAATGTAAATTAACTAAATTATATTATTGGGAGCTTAAATATAATTTTGCATTCATTTTAGGTGTTATTAGCTGTTCTTGATAAAATGGTGTAACCTATGGGCGAAGCCTACAATCATATGCTGAGTATAGACATGTTCAATCCCATGGAATTAAGAACTATTGCGCACTTAGAGAAGTGATACAAATCACTTTGGTTCTTAATCAATTCTTTTGTGACTGGTCCATGCCGAATAGGAAACAGTATCGATTCTAAAGAAATTTAGTTTCTCATGCCAATCCAGAACAATGATCGAGGTTATATTTTGTAAATGGAAATCTTATCTCTCTGGATCAAGAAGGTTATATATTTTAGGACTGTTTGTCTTCATAAAGAAAGGGCCCAGGTTATGTTTTGTGTCTGGTCCGTGGCTAGTAGGGATTGGCTCATTCCTGTGCTGCTGGTTAGTGATATCCAGAGTTAATCCTGAAGAATTGAGGGACCCTTGTACATCTAGGGCGAGGACACGTGGCTCTAGCACACTTTAGCATACTCTCTGCTCGGGGTGAGGAGTGGTACTTGCTGTGAGTGAGAGGTAAGGGTTGTCGACCTGCGGGATGCCTCTCTTTCTCTCTCACTCTCTGAAGCGCTCCTTTTTATTTCAGCTGTTACCTGGATCGTGGAAAACCCCAGAGAAAGTGTCGACCGGATGGATGAGTCCCCGGCCAAAACTGTCTTGTGTTGTCATTCAACAGCTGAAAATGTGGCTCACTCTATCTAGTCATTCCTGAATTTACATCGATTTAACTTAGAACAAACTAATAATGAGTAAAATAAATTCAGGTTTTTCAATGAGTCAAATGCTATTTTCCTCATGTGGTATCAGTGTGTGGATACACTAATAATTTTGTAAATACTTAACTATTCTCACTGTTTGATAAATCTCGGTTAAATTCAAAATAATAACCACCCTTTTTTAGAAGAAAAATTATTCTGATTTTCTATCATATTTAAGCAAAGGAAGGGGAACTACAAAGAAGGGTTTAAACAGAAAAAAAATTTCGTAGCTCTTTATCAATCTTATTTATTTATTTAAGCATATTATTATTATAGTATGTCTCTATTCAAAGGTGTTTATTTTATTTATTTTATTTTTTTTTTTTTAAATGTTTTATCATTATTATTATTAGTATTATTTATTTATAATTTATATAAATCTCTTCCATACGTGTTCACTGTTAGTCCGTGGCGGGAGAAACGACCAAAGCGAAAGCCACCCCGCCCAGCGGCAAACTAGGGCCCCCGTCCGCCAGCTCTGCCTCGTGAGGCCCACATCTGGAGGCTGGCCAGAGATCTAGGCTGAGGGTGTGCTCGATTGGGGCCACTTCGACCAAACCCTTCAGATCTCTGGGAGAGGCGCCCACATCCGCCACAGAACGGGAACCCCGCCCGATCCAACCCCACACCACTCTCATAGTTATGACATAGTTAAATTAATTTCTTTGTGTATTGCTTATGTTAATATACTTGTTTATTTAATTTCTTTTATTTTATTTATTTATTTTTACTATTGTTATTACTTACACAATATAGTAATTAATGAATATAAATAAGTAGTTACAGNTTTTTTTCATTTAAATGATTTTAGGTCGGTAAGAATTGCTTTAAATATTTCTATAAAGGGGTGAAAGAGGGATCCTAATTCTAAACATTTAAGTAGAAACTAAGATCCATGAAAAATTTATTTATGTAATCCTCTGTGATGTGTAAATATACACGTGAGTAAGACCAATGCAATATGTTTTATTTTGTAAAACGATAATAAGTTTCAGAGGGACCTTGTCCTACTCCTACAGCATGTCCAATCCAACACATAATTGCAAAATGACGTCACATATTTGCAAAGCATGTTTTTTTTTTTTTTTAATAATAATAATAATAAAACTCATATAAAAAAATTACCTTAGGTCAAATAAATCAAAATGTGTAAGTACCTGTAGTTTTAAAATGAGCGTTTAGAAGAAATATGTAAGAATAGCCAAAAGTTAGCAGAAGTCAGAAGTCAGCCGATCAAGGCACCATTTATTTGCAACACTTTTCTTTTTTGCATTTTTGGCTGGGTTTAGAGACGAATCAGAAACGGTGTCAAAAGAAAATTTTTGGCAACCTAATTGTCGATGAGTTGTAATATAGTGACGTCACAGATGTTGCTTTCGTCGCTATGGTCTAAACCCGCCTTGACATCAGCAGGAGGTCACATTGAGGTTACACTATTGCTCAACAAATTGAATCTGTGTATTCTAAGATGATTTTAGTTGGGGTTCGGTCAAGGTAGATCCAAAAAAAAACACAAATTTAAAAAATACATTTTTTAAATTTGTGTTTTTTTTTGGATCTACCTTGACCGAACCCCAACTAAAATCATGTTAGA
Source organism: Oncopeltus fasciatus (assembly GCA_000696205.2). Lineage (NCBI taxonomy): Eukaryota > Metazoa > Arthropoda > Insecta > Hemiptera > Lygaeidae > Oncopeltus > Oncopeltus fasciatus. The sequence continues at coordinate 93,964 of KZ808704.1, forward strand.
ATAATATCTACGGTCAACAAACTCTCCTTTTGAATCTGTGTATTTGTGCCCACGGCCACTAGGTGGATTTTCCCTTATCTGGAATGCATCCAAATTTTCATGTCTGGAAAAAAAAAATTAAAAAGTTAAAAAACAAAAACAAAAGACTACTAGCTATTTTTAAAATAACCTTGCATTTATTCTGCATAAGTACATTAGGCTTATACTCATTTTCACTTCTGTAATTTTAATTATGAAAATTGACTTCAGTGTTAAGAATGAAACTTATAAAAATTATATCTATGGCGTTCCTTAGTGTTGATTCAGTGTAGCTTAACCTTATAATTTATTAATTTCTCCCCCCATTAAAGTAAAATTACATAAAAGAAAGAAAATTTTCTGATTTAACTGCACCCATTATATATGTAAAAGAAATATTACTTTATTTACTTAATTAAATCTTGAATTTTTATTTTATGAAAATTTTAGAACTATGAAAACGAGGGGCAAGGACTAAAGGTTTCTTTTCTTAAACGAGAACATCGTATTTTTTAAAAACATTTTTAATGTTGTTTTCAAATTTTTTAATAATTCAAGACTTGCTGAAATGATATATAGGTGAAATAATTCTCTCCTATTTAAGAAATCAATGTTTCACTATTAAATATAGTGTGTGGTGAGTAGTTACTACATGCTTTAATTTTATTTTACAATTTGTTCCTATAAGTCAAAATTTTACTCAAAACTCCTTTAAAAGGACAATAACTCCAGTTTTAGAACCAATTCGATTAATCTTAAATCCCTTATCTCACTTATTTTTCAAAATAGAAACGGTTGTAGGGGTAATTGAAAGAAAAGGAAAATATCTAGTTTTAAATAAATGATCTTCATTAAATAAACAATTTTATTGAAATCAAATTTTACCTGTTATGGATAATGATATTGCCTCTTTGTATGCTAAAAAGTGTGGAATTTATTTTTATAACTATTATCGCACTATGATATGAACGTATCATGTGAACTGAGTCGACTGGCCGATGCAAGCTAACTCCCTATCTTTCTTGAGTATTCTCCAATCCTGAAGGAGTACACAAAAGTCTCTTATCTCTTTGTTATCAACCGAGTCCGCTCCCTGCCTCTTTGGTGCCCCAGACAAAGAAAGGCTCCCCAAATAGCTCGTCTCCTCCTCTCTCAGTTTGTGTTATGTGATGCCGGGTTTGAATTGCTGCTACTTCCTCTGCCCAAGGCCCAGTTACGTGACATCTTCTACCTTCTGACTTCACTATTTTCTATCACTTACCAGAGTAAAATATCTTCATGTCCTTATCACGTTGCCAATCGATATCGTGTCAGTTATCAGGCTGTATTTTTGTTTGTTTATAAGCTGACTATTTTTAACTACTATCTGTTTATTATCATTGAAAGTTATTCAAAGTAATCATGTAAAATTTCAACTTGAAAATAGTATTTTATATATATTTATTGACTGTAATATGTAATTAATTTACAAGTACATTTTCGATGATTTATTGTTTACAGGTTATCATTAGTATTTTAGATTATCCGTGAGGGGTGTATTAATATTTTTGCTTGTAAATGTATCATTTAGAGAAAAGTTTTGCATAAAAAGAAAAAAAGAATATGCCAGAACTTTTAACCATTACATGACGTAGGATAGAAACAGTCCAGTGTCATACTGATAACCCGTTTTTTTCCTTGGCTTATTTTTTATTTCTAGGGATGGCCGAGGGTTTCTAGCTCCTTTTTTCGTACTAATAATCCTTTAATATATTTATATATATAGTTTATAATGGTTTCCGTAATTTTATTTAAATTTTCCATAGAATTCCAAACATTTTTTTTTTTTTTTTAGTTCATTAATTTTTATACAGTGATACACCAGCATTTATTTTATTTTCTTAATAAAACTTGAAAATACAAATTTAAAGGAATAATCACTATTTTGTTTTAATTCATCATGTTAAGAGTTTCTGGAGTCACTTTAAAAGAATATTAAGAAATGAAAGTAAATTCATCTATTGGTTAGTTGATTAATAAAACCTTATTATAACCTCCTTTTAGTGATTTAATTTTCTGAGTCTTTTAAAGATGGACTTTGGGTAGAATAACAAGGCATTTTGAAATAAAACTTAGAACTTCAGTCTTCCTTAATTATGTGTGTGTGTGTATATATATATATATATATATACACAAACACACACACCTTTATTCCTTATCTTAAGGAAAACTGTGTTCAAGAAAGGATATAATTATTTAATAAAAAAAAATTATATGAAGACTGAAGCTCTTATTTTTATTATTGACAATTTAATTTTCATCTCCCCGCCTCCCTCTTCCAATACCTTAACTGAAATTGTTTATTTTGCTTAGCACAATAGTTGGTCTTGTAATGTATGGTCTTAAGGTGAAAATAGCAAAGAATATAGTTCTAAGCAAGAGTATTTACTATGTTTTATATTTTTGTAATTTGAGAATTTTATCATTATTACTATTTTTTTAAAAAATGCATTAAATTTCAAGTGTCTACTGCAGTTGTATGCAATTAGTTGCTATCTACACTCAATAAACTTATTACAGTTTAAAAGTTACCTTTGTCTAATTTTCTGGTATGTGTGCACTTTTAGACGGTGTGAAGAGCGTCAACCGAGAGAGCTCGGCCCCCTATAAGCCCGTCATCCCAAGGGAGCTGGCCCAGGACTTTCAGAGGCCCGCACGCCTTGACATCCTCTTAGATATGCCTCCCGCCTCTAGGGAGGCTCAAATCAAACATGGATGGAACCCTGATGATAGGTCTCTAAATATTTTTGTTAAGGTAAGCATTTTTTAAAATACTTATTAACTGTAATTTATTTTGTTTCTGGATAATGACAAAACACCAGTTGAACTGACTTATCATTAACGACATTATCATTTCAATTGAAGTTGAGCACTTAATGTTTGACAAAATTGTTTAAGTTTTTAAATAAATTTATGTGCAGAATTTATGCTGAAGGTATTAAAAGCATATAATTTCAAGCAGGAAATTACTTCCTAAAAAAATAAAACATTTCAAAACAACACAATTTTAGTTTTAATGACTGAAGTTTTTATTTGATTTTTATAGTTTCTCACATAAGTGGAGGTCCATTGGGCACCAAGTGTCTTAAAACTGGTGTATTTCTAAATTCAACCAACTACCATCATTTAATTCAATCTACTTCCAATTTTTCTTTAATCCAAACTCTGAATTTTAATTCTTAACATAACAGTTTTTTTCATGTGTAGGATTATTTTTTTACTTCTGACACAAGAAAGTGGTTTGCAAGACGTGGCTGTACTGAATCTGAGATGAAAAAAATAAATAAATAAAAAATAAAATAAACCTATTTAAAAGGACCATTTCTTTCTTTCCTTTTTTAAATAAGCCAAATGTGTAACCATTCTGATACAATTCATAAAAGTATTGTATGAATTAATTTTATTAATAGTTATAGATTTTATTCATGTTCATTTGACTTTACAGGGAGGGGGTATGTTGTACAATCATTATGGGGTGGGAAACAGGTAGAAGGCAAGGCCAGACGCTCCAGGTTCAGTGTTTCATAACCTTCAACTAGAGACACTTTCCAGCCTCGCAGTCCCCAAGACCACAACCAAGGACAGCTCTCTTTGTTGGGGCAGATCTCTTTCAGAACATTCCTCTCTCACTGTCTCCCTCTTGGCTTCATAAGCAATTGATTATGTTATTTCTTTTGAACGAAGGGAAAGGTGATAAGAAAATTCAGATAAAATAAGTTACAAATAAAAACATTTTTCTTTTTTTAAATATTTTTTTATCTGTAAAAAACCATGAAAGTATATCCGGCAGTTTGATGAAAGTATATACTTTCTACTGCAGAAAATAGTGGTAGGCCTACTGTGCAAGTCCTTCTATCTCCTCTTTAAAATATATATTGAACAAAACATTGGGTGAAGATTATTCCTAAATCCATATAAGGTATATAATGTTTAAGTGGGTATTTTTTAATATAATAATAATGCTTTGGATTCTCTAATCAGATTTAGAAATGTTGACATAGATGGCGTATTACGAAGCTCAAATAACTTCTTTTTTTTTTGGTCCATTGAAATAATTAACTAAGTTTATGTCAGTACAGTTATTTCCACGTCAAAAATATTTATTTTTTCTTCTGTAGTTGTAATTACTTTTAAATCATTAGCACATTATTATGGGTGCTCTCACGATACTTAATTTAATTTTAATGTAAACCTATTTACAGAATGTAATGACCAAATAAATAAAAATAAATTAATTTTAAATTACAGATATTATTGTTATGGATTATTTATTCAGGTGAAAAAATGAAAAATTTACCTCCCAGTAATTCCATTTTATTTTTGTTCAGGATGATGATAAGTTGACTTTTCACCGACATCCGGTAGCACAAAGCACAGACTGCATACGAGGGAAGGTTGGACTGAGCAAAGGTCTTCATGTTTGGGAAGTTCACTGGTCTACAAGGCAGAGGGGCACCCACGCTGTTGTAGGGGTTGCAACAGCTGATGCACCTCTTCATTCTGTTGGCTACCAGGTAGGTTTGCTTTTATTTGAGTTTCATTGACTCATACATATAAATAATTTGTTATTCATTTTCATTACTGTGATATAGTTATGCAAAAATATGTCAACTAACAGAAAGTACCATTTCCTTTACTTCTGAATGTAGGGGTTTCTTTACTACATAATTTGTAAATTGTAGCAGATAATTAGGTAAATTTTCCTTCAAAGAAAATTTGAAAAGAGTAACGAACATAACAGTTGGCAGCTTTCAACATAACTGTAACCATTTTACATAACCATTTTTCTTCCACACATCTAGATTGCCCACATTTTTGTTTCAGATATGAGTGACATTTATTAGAGAAAGATAGATAGATGCCTATGTGTAACTTTTTATTAATAATTTTAATATTTAATAATGCTTGAAAATTAATTAATTGAACTTTATTTTTTCCTTTGGCTGCTTAGCGTATCTCTAGTTCCCCCTATGCAATGGTTAAGTGTTTAGGAAAACTCAATTTGCGAACAATCAGGAAATTATTGTTACAATAAGACTAGTCTTCAAGAGTTTTTAAGATATGGATTTTATACTTCTGTCAAATTCCACGTTTTCGATCATCTACTCTCCATCAGGCCTTTGAAGTTATTCCATGGAATTTTAGGGGTTTTCTTTGTTCTAGGACTGATGTCAACTGAGTTATTCACTTAAGGGTTTGTTTTTTTTTAGAACTATTTCTCTTTAAGAAATCAAGTTTCTCTCATTTGCTCCATTTAATGATTTTCCACAAACTGCCAAAAAATTAGTGTGTCATTTTATATTAATATATATGTCTGTGCAATATATATGATAATTTATAATTTGATTATAAATAAAGTATAATTTGATTATGAATTTCTTTAACCTTTGGGATATTTTATTTTGATTAAAAGAAATCCTCTCTGTTTGTTGTAAGTATAGATAGATAGATGCTACTTTAATTAAAATTTTCTGTCAAATCATGCTATAATGCTTTTACAGTATCAAATAAAAACTTTACATATATTTATGCCAGTGCAGTCTTATTTAAAGGAATATAGGAGCTATAGAATAAATAAAGGAACTTTCAGACATTGTACTATATAGATGAAAATTAAGTAATTTGTTCATCAAGAGGAACGAGCCATACTTGTCTGATTTGACGACCCAGCATAAAACAACCATTGTGATAATTTTTTAAAATAAATTATATTTTTCATCTATTGGAATTTTTAAAAAATTGTATGAAACCATGACTTTTTCTAGGACACATTACTTATAAATGTGTTATCTATTTATAATTAAGAAAAGCTCTTTGGCGAAAAGCTGAATTAGACCTCAAATTGGTATACATACCAGGATATTGAAATATGAACTTATTAGAAGTCATTCTGTTTATTTTTTACTGCTACTTTTGGAAATTTGAATCATTTACTTTGCAAAAAATGAAAAAAAGAAAATAGTATGCTTTAATTGGATGGCCTTGACTAAAGAATGGAGTTAACTATGTAGAAACAGGAAATCTCAACTTCTATTGTTTATTGTTATCCATTTTGACAATGAAGAGCCTTGAAATTAATAAAGTTCTTAATAAAGGTTTTTAAAAGAGGCTATTTGGTTTTCAAGAATGTGATTCTTTGCGAGAGAGATATTACCAGGTAACAAAAACAAAACAAAAAACCATCTACCTTTAAAGATTAAAGGTAGAGAGATTATCAGGTTTCCTCATCAAAAATCTGAAAAATCATATTGCTTATGCACCAATCCTGGAGTATTTTAGTTATTGTGTAATGAGTTGTATTTATGAAATAAATAATAGGTTTTAAGAAAACTTACTTCATTCTTTAAAGGAAGTACTTGAGGAATATGAAGATTCTTAAAGTTTATAAACTCCATTTTTTGACAGACCTATGTTGGATGTCTAGTCTCATGTTTTTATTTTTGAGATAATTATCTTATTAACAAAATGAACTTTTTTTTTTTTTTAAATAGGTGCTAAAAGGCTTGGTATAAATAAAGTTAACAGCCTTAGTGTGTATTCTATTTATCTTTTTGAGAGTTATTGGCTCAAGGAGTAACTTGTACCATCCTAACATAATTTTGTACATACAAACAGTATAAGATTTATTAGTAATTAAACAATTTATATATTTCATATTTGCTTCTTAAAATTTACCCAACATTTATTACAATTTTCCTTAAAATAATTAATGTTTTTCTTCTGTTTCAGAGCCTAGTTGGTAGCAATGATCAATCATGGGGCTGGGATTTAGGCAGAAATAAACTTTACCACGATTCAAAAAATAATGCAGGTGTTATATATCCAGCTATACTCAAACCCGATGAAACGTTTATTGTTCCAGACAAATTTTTAGGTAACTATCAAAACTATTTTTATTTTAGTAACAATTATGTATCAAACTTTAATAACTTTAACCATTTAAAAATATCATTGTTTCTTATAGACCTATAAAGTTTCTGTTTGGAAAATATGTTTCTGGTTGTATTTATGAAACAAAATACTTTTTTTTTCCCCAATATTTTTACAAATTTTAAGCCTTCATCAAAACTGTCCAAAAAAACAAATAAAAAAGTACAAAAATTAAAAGATTTATTATATATTCTGGGCGAAACCTTGACCATTTTTTGCTTCACTAAATGTTCAGTAGTTTCAACCATTAACATAGTAAGTCTAAAATTGTTATAACTTCTATTTTACTATTTGAGCAGCTATCTATATAATGAAATGTTACTGAACATTCATACCTGTTGTTTTTCTTTGTTGGTCTAAATCCATTCTTGCTAAGTTTAATTATTTAAATGTTGAAAACATTAGTGATCATCTCATTATACATGATATATGTACACAAAAAATGTCTTTGAAGACAGATATGAAAGAAATATATTTTGGAAATTAGTTAATTAGTGCATAGTCTGGTCAAAATGAATTTCCATAACATTTGAGTATTATTTATATTAAGATACAGTTCTGATTATTGAATTAATGTTTCAGTTGTATTGGACATGGATGAAGGCACCCTCTCATTTGTTGTTGACGGACAATACCTGGGAGTAGCTTTCAGAGGCCTTAAGGGAAAGAAACTCTACCCTATAGTCAGTGCTGTTTGGGGCCATTGTGAAATAACCATGAAGTACATTGGTGGCCTTGACCGTAAGTATTTTTATTAATCATATATTCATCAAAGATATTGAAAAAATCAATGTCTTTCTAATTAAAAGTTAATTTCAGAACATCTCTTAACAAAAGTTTAATATATTTTTCTGAATGAGACATCATTCATTTGTTTGCTCATTCTTTTTTAAATATAAGATACCATAATTATGTAGAGTTATTCATGCTCAAGACTCTTAATTTTTATAAATTTTTTCAATTTAACAATGAACAAAACATGCTCAGTTGTAGGAGTCAGTCAAGACCTATATTATTCATAATTAAGCCAATCTTGATTTGTTGAGCTAGTTTATCTATTTTTCAACTCATAGCAATCTTATGTTTATTTGCAGCTGAGCCTTTGCCCTTAATGGATCTATGCAGGCGGGTGATCAGGCAGCGAGTTGGGAAGGCCCAGCTAGAAGAGCGGATCTCAGATCTCAACCTCCCACATGCAATGAACACCTACCTCCTCTACAAAGATAGGAGATAACAAGCCAGTCCCGGCGCACCTACTTACGGATCTACCTCATTAGCGCCAGCCCGAGCGCCGCCATCACACCAACTGTCCTAAGGGAGGAAGCTTGAATGACCGGCAGGGAGAAAATTTATTGAAAAGAAAAAGTGATATTGTCGGACGCAGTGTTTCATTATTATATGTAAAGCGACTAAACGATTTTATTATTGATTTTATGGACTTGCTCTCGAGAAGAGCTTATTTTATATATATATATATATATATATACACAAACACACACACCTTTATTCCTTATCTTAAGGAAAACTGTGTTCAAGAAAGGATATAATTATTTAATAAAAAAAAATTATATGAAGACTGAAGCTCTTATTTTTATTATTGACAATTTAATTTTCATCTCCCCGCCTCCCTCTTCCAATACCTTAACTGAAATTGTTTATTTTGCTTAGCACAATAGTTGGTCTTGTAATGTATGGTCTTAAGGTGAAAATAGCAAAGAATATAGTTCTAAGCAAGAGTATTTACTATGTTTTATATTTTTGTAATTTGAGAATTTTATCATTATTACTATTTTTTTAAAAAATGCATTAAATTTCAAGTGTCTACTGCAGTTGTATGCAATTAGTTGCTATCTACACTCAATAAACTTATTACAGTTTAAAAGTTACCTTTGTCTAATTTTCTGGTATGTGTGCACTTTTAGACGGTGTGAAGAGCGTCAACCGAGAGAGCTCGGCCCCCTATAAGCCCGTCATCCCAAGGGAGCTGGCCCAGGACTTTCAGAGGCCCGCACGCCTTGACATCCTCTTAGATATGCCTCCCGCCTCTAGGGAGGCTCAAATCAAACATGGATGGAACCCTGATGATAGGTCTCTAAATATTTTTGTTAAGGTAAGCATTTTTTAAAATACTTATTAACTGTAATTTATTTTGTTTCTGGATAATGACAAAACACCAGTTGAACTGACTTATCATTAACGACATTATCATTTCAATTGAAGTTGAGCACTTAATGTTTGACAAAATTGTTTAAGTTTTTAAATAAATTTATGTGCAGAATTTATGCTGAAGGTATTAAAAGCATATAATTTCAAGCAGGAAATTACTTCCTAAAAAAATAAAACATTTCAAAACAACACAATTTTAGTTTTAATGACTGAAGTTTTTATTTGATTTTTATAGTTTCTCACATAAGTGGAGGTCCATTGGGCACCAAGTGTCTTAAAACTGGTGTATTTCTAAATTCAACCAACTACCATCATTTAATTCAATCTACTTCCAATTTTTCTTTAATCCAAACTCTGAATTTTAATTCTTAACATAACAGTTTTTTTCATGTGTAGGATTATTTTTTTACTTCTGACACAAGAAAGTGGTTTGCAAGACGTGGCTGTACTGAATCTGAGATGAAAAAAATAAATAAATAAAAAATAAAATAAACCTATTTAAAAGGACCATTTCTTTCTTTCCTTTTTTAAATAAGCCAAATGTGTAACCATTCTGATACAATTCATAAAAGTATTGTATGAATTAATTTTATTAATAGTTATAGATTTTATTCATGTTCATTTGACTTTACAGGGNTTATTTAATAATTATTCACTAAAAAGCTCTTGTGATAAATGAAAGAGTAAAATGTAAATTAAAAGTGGCATTGTACCAGGGAAAAACACCAAACCTTAGGAGCCTAGAGCATTTTTAAATCTATAAATTGGATTTGTGCTAAAATTCAATTTATTTTGAACATTAAACAGCTTCTGCAGTTTACTTATAAAGTATATTGCATTGTACTTACAATTTTGGAAGTTGTTAATTAATTATCTTTTTTTGGCGATGAACAAGTGTATGTATATTTTAAATGTTTGAATCGTAGGATGTCGAGGACTTTAATTAAAATTATAAAGAAGTAAATGGTTGCAATATTTTGTTTTATATTTCTTAATTGATTTTATGTTTGCATTTTTCATGTGTACTATATTTATAAATATATATATAAAGAAGGAAAATCCAAAGCCTGTTGAGAATTTCGTAAGATGTATATATTGTTTGAATGAAAGACAAGTGAAATGCTCTTCTTTAATAATAATTGTATTAGGTACTAATTCTTTGAGTGGAATAGGATCAAGCTAAGTGCTTATACATAACTGTACGTGCGATTTAGAATTAGAAATGCAAACAGTGACTGAGCGACTTCGCTATCCATACCCTTTTTCTCCCCATATATACTTGTAAATCTAAATAAAAATTGTAAAAAAAATATACAAAAATAATTATTATGAATATTCACTAGATTTATTTTTTATTTTGAAGCTAATAGCTTGTTAACGATTTCTATGCATTTTATTCAATTTGCAAGACACCTGATAACAATTTTTTCTTTTTTTATCCTTATGACAAAAAGCTACATATTATTGTAATGTACACTTAACACCATGAATTCCCACAAAAAAATAAAACATGTAATTTTTATGATATTATTCCTTGGAGTGTTACGAAGTCAGTCTTTATGGGAAAAAATGAAAAAAGTGCACCAGCTCCATTATATAAGTTTTTAAATTTTAGGTTTACTTTATTTAATTTTTTTCTTAAGAAAATAAGTACAATATCCCTATTCAAGAAAAGTGTTAGCATTTCAATTAAAAGCTGGTGAACTTTTTAACGAGTTATTGTTCCTTTGTTATTGTATCTAAGTCATGAGAAAAGCAGTCATTTTGATAAGTAACTAGACTTCAAAACCAGCACTCTACTTCATCTTGCAGTCATTTGAAAAATGATTTATTACTTGTATCTTCTAAATACTAAAATGAAAAGTATGTGTATATTGAATATATTATATTACATACAGAACAAGCAAACAACTGTAATTTTATACTGTGTTCAAATCATTTTTCACAAAGCAAAGTGCCCTTCGTTGATTCACTTGTTTTCATTTTATAAATATTCTGCTATGAAGAAGTTGAACTGGTGGGAAACTTTGTTTTGGAAAAAAGCATTTCTTATAAATTTTGATGTTTGTAGCAAAATACTTATAAAACGTGGTTGCATAAAAAAAATTATTAATTTATTTGACTAATTTTTTTTCTTGTTTTCCTGATTTTCCTATTTTTCAATCATTTCGGCAATACTAATTTCTTTGCTCCTTATTGATCAAGAAATATTTTGAATTCCTAGTGCTTAAATGAAGGTTTAAAAAAAAAATATATATATATAACTTCACAGAGCCCTTATACTTATTAAAAAATATGTTGAGAGGTACAAGTACTGGTAGCTATATGAATTACTGATTATTTTTATTCATTTATTTTTATTTAATTCACAAACAATAATGTTTATTGCTAAATATCTTACTACTTAACCCTGTAAACTTATAGGGCATGATAAATAAGTCAGGAAGTTCTAAGTTTTTTATTTTGTTTTACTAATTTTGAATCTCCATTGATTAAGTTCAGTAGCTTTAAATAAAATATTTAGATCAGTTAATATTATACAATTGAAATTACTTCTACAAAGTTTTATATTTATGGTAGATTTGTCTTTATATTGTTATTGTCAAAAATAAAAGAAATAACTATAAAACATTATTTAAATATTTACATTANAAAAGATTTATATAAACTTTTATTATGAAGTGATGATTTTTATATTCAAATTGAGTCACTAATATTAATTAATTTTTTCCACAATGTATTAATTAAAATCAATTTGAAAAATACATATTAAAATAGATTTTTAAATTTGTAAGAATGTATTTGTAATTATTTACAGCGTTATGACCCTGGTTTATAACAGGTATATTTTTGGTCGTGTACCCGTTGGGTGGAAATTAAAAACAAACACAAAAAGTTAAGGTGAAATTCATGTCTCAAGATCTCAAAATGGCTTCCTTGTGTTTTTCTTCTTAAGGTCTGGAAACTTGATCTCGTAAAAACAAGGTATGTTTATTTTTCATTAATCTTAACATAGAACACACACTTTTCTTCAGTAATGTTCAGTAGTAATTAGAAATTAACTACATTTCCATTAAGTAATTACTAATAATTTATTTAAAAAATAAGTCTGCCACTCTGGAGCAGATTAACGAGGAAGATTTACTGAATCCTTTTTGTATTTTCATTCTGCATTTTTGAGAGTATTTTTGCGACAGTCTGTAAACGTTTAGAACATCTTGAAGTCGAAAAACAAATATACTTTCAACTATTGCCTTCATTATGCACATTGAAAATTATTTTATTTTATTTTGTTTTATTATGGATTCTATCCCTTTTTTAAATTAGATAGATAGTCTAAGGTAAAGTAATTATTTGGCTAAATTTACACATGGGTTGAGGAATAAATTTTTAAACAGAATATATATTTATAGAAAATGAAACACTTGTTGCTGCAATATATAGTAATCAAGAACAGGTAGGATAGAGAGTGCAGTGCACATTCAAATATATGTGTATATATATATATACATATAACTTATTATGGAGAAAATATAAATAGTTCTAATTGTAAAAATAAACTACCAATATATACCATTCAAGAATGTACACTTTTCCCTATTATCTTATGAACAACTAAAACTTGCTTTATTACCACTTAAGTAAATGCCAAAGCAATAATATAAGCTAAAGTAAGTTAAATAGAGAACTAAAGATGTTAAAGTTAATAAATTTTTTATGCAAAAAATTTTTCTCCTTGATTCTTGAGTATTCAAAAAACTTATAAACTTGAAACTGAACTATACTATGTAAATATAACCTTAATATTATGCTACCTATCATTAGAAACTTTATTATTAAAGTGGGTTTAAACGACTGCAACATGTTTTCATACTGTTTTTATATTTGTTTCAAAAAAATATTTTCCCTCACTCCTCCCCTCCTGCTGCATGTTCAATCCAAAACAATATTGCAAAATGATGCATTATAATGTCACATCTCATTCTTTTAAAATTAAAACTTTGTTGTTGTGTCATCTATAGCTTTAAAATAAAAAGATAATATGTCAGCTGATCAAGGTACAATTTATTAGCAAAACTCATTTTTCTCCTATATGTTGGGACTTGGGAAATAGAACAGGAAATTGGACAGTAATTAATTAATTACCTATAAAATGATAGTTTTTTTACACTGATCTACAAATTAGCCTTCTGAAAACTAATTAATAGGAAATTAATAATATTTAAAGATATAGTCATAGAATTGTTCTAGTTCTATTAGTGATAATCCCCCCTCCCAAATTGTAAAAAATGTTTAATTATTTAGGTTTAGTTAAACTTAAAAATCCTTCTTAAGTTAAGGGAAGGAGGAAGTAAGAAATCCATGTTTTAATTTTAGCTAAGAAAATTCTGGGTTTTAATGAAACTGGAAAAAACTTGAATAGTGTGATAGAAGATGGTCTTAATTCATCAAAAATATTTTGAATGATTATATTAGCCACATGAGTGAACATTCCATAACATTGTGTTAATTTTTTTATATACTGTTAAGTAATAATTGTCTTGAATATAGAAAATGGCAATAATTCTCACAAATTTTATGAAAAATTAGTCTCATTGAATTCCAAATTATTAACATAAATTTTAAGTCAGACAGAAGAAAACAACAACAAAAAATCAAATAAGCTGAAAATAGATAAAATCAAGACCCTTCACCTACCAGGCACTCCAGCGGCAAAGACCCAGGTTTTCAATGTAAGATTTCACTTAGTTTTGCTGAATATATTTTTTTTCAAATGGATAGTTTTTTTGACCATAGATATTATTATAAGATGTTTTTTGTTGGGGTTCGGTCTGGTAGATCTTTCCAGTCCTGAAGATGGCTTACAATGTAAGCAAAAATGTTGGAAGATACTTAAAAAAATACATTTTTTTATAATTTGTATTTTTTTGGATCTACCTTGACTGAACCCCAACAAAAAAATACATCTAATAAAAAAAATATTTTTCCATACAAATGCTGATCCAAACAAAATATTTCTGGTAAAATCAGAGGCAAACTTGAACAAGCATACTCACATAGAAACATAATAGACATATAATTGCAAATAATTTAAGTACTACACATAATTTAAATTATAGTTTGCATAATTCTTATCTTATTAAATTATAAATTATAAAATACTATATAATACTTAAATATTATTATATAATTAACTAATGCTCTTGTGAGATATAAATCTAAATAAATATGTCAATTCGTGTTAAACATAATTATAATTGTACTGAGGATAATAAATTTTAATGAAATATAATACACATGTAACTGTGACCCCAACCAACAGGCTTTATTGACTCTTATATAAGTCAAGAAACTTTTAAAATATAATAGAATGAATCCTTTTAAAATATAAAGAGCAAACAACTGAAAGTAACAAAAGTAAAAGAAAATATCAAATTTCTTAGCCATTCCTTCCTAAAAATAGTATTTAATTTTAGAAATCAAGAGTTAATTATTATAACTAAATTTTTTTTTTTAACTTTTATTTATTTATTACATTCTGTTAAATTAAAACATTTTGTAATTTAATGGCCACAATGAATAAGAAAAAAAAATGACATTCAATATAAATCACATGAGGAGAGAAGATGACCAATGACACCACTCTCAAATTACTTACAGATTATGTCCCCAGGAGGTCACAGGGCCATCTTCGTTTGAGTCGACTCCCCGTCATAGGGGTTGGAGTTGGTCTGTGCTAGTGGATTAGGATGGTATGACAGTTTACTTGATCAGTATTGTAGGCCAATAAGTGTCAACTTCTTTCTTGATTAAGTCATTTCCAGGAATGACTTAATCAAGCAAATCAGAGTCAGCTTAGTCCCTCAGAGTCGGACTCAGTTTATTCATTAACTAAACTTTGTTGGGTAGAGGAGCCTGTCGACACCACACTCTGTTAATTTAGGCATTAAAGCCCAGGAGGTCACGAGGCCATCTTCGTTTTAGTCGTCGGGGTGGATCATAGGGGTTGGAGTCCGATGACAGGGATTGTGCATATGGATTAGGGTGAAATTGTAGTATACAGTGGAGGAGCGAGAAGCAAGTGGAGATGAATTCTTGGACAAATGGGAATTATAATCTTGATGTAGGGTAGAGTTCGAGACATAGTATGGAGCATTTGCAATAACTCTTAGGATTTTGGATTGGAAGGATTGAAAACGTTGGATGTTGGAAGGCTTAGCGGCACCCCAGAGTTCTGCACCATACGTCCAGATCGGTCGTATTAATGTTTTATAGAGAGTCAGTTTATTCTCTGTTG
>KZ808704.1:109601-123985 GCA_000696205.2 Oncopeltus fasciatus
TTTTTAACACAGGTTATATATATATGTATGTGTGTGTGTAGAGAGAGGGAGATTACAATAAGAGAAAATTAGTGTAAAGCAGCAAAAAATTAGAAAATAAACTGTGATTTTGACAGCTTCAACTAACAAAAATTGTCTCCTCGTATAATTCAAACACAATTATACATTTTATAAACTTTTAATTTATTTTATTTTATATATATTGTAGCTTATATGTACTAAGTATTTATTTACACCAATATGTGTTTTAAACAAGGTATGGTTGGTCATTAATAAAATTGATAATGTATATAAAAATAAGGTCATATTATAGATCGTATTAGACACAAAATATTTCTTATCCTGGATTGATAATTTGAAATCAAATCAGAATAAGAAATAAAATTAAAAAAGGTTTGAAAAATAATCTAGTATGGAGAAGCTGGATAATTTAAGCAATTTCCCATATGTCATTAAGGATGGATACAAATAAGAGTAAAAACAGATATTTAATTTACAAGTCAGAGAGTGAAGAATGAGTAAAAAAGGAATGACCAATAAACTTTGCTCTAGACTATAGGTAAGGATGAAAGAGGGAAGCACTCATTGTGGTTACACTTTTAAATTCCTTCATTTAGAAGGTTTATCATAAAATATTAAATAAAATGAATGCTAGACAACAATTTTGTTATGCCTATTATATTATTTCAACTATTTTATAACATAAATAGGAATGGAGATAATAATATTATAAATTTTGTTCTTCTAAACTCCCCCTCTTCCACATTCGATTCCAAAAATGAATTTTTTCAAGGGTTACAATTGTATGTCAAAATACCAAATTGGGTTTCTATATTTTAAAAAAAATAAAAAAAGAGGGTCCACCCAACTTTTAAAAACACATTCATAAATATCTTTCTTAATATGTGTTTATTTGAAAAAAAATTATATAATTACATTTAACACCTATTAAGTTGTATACACTTTTTTTATTGTAACTCAAATAACAAAGATATTGCAATTATAAAATTCTCTCTAAACAGCCCTTTTCTTGCATTCGATTTCAACAAAATTAGTTTTTTCAAGGATTTACAATTAAAACCCGAGTACTGAATTTTATTTCTATATTTTAAAAGGTAGGTGATCCAACCAACACTCAAAATTATATCTTTACTTTTTTGTATTTTTTTTAAAAGCTAATAAGGCTACCTACCTAAAAGGTAAAACTTGTAATGTAAAACATTTTGCACTATACTTTTCTTTAACAAGTATATATAACATATATATATATATATAGAGAGAGAGAGAGAGAGTGAGAGAGATATATGGTTGATGAAATTAATGAACATAAGTAACTCCCTAGCAGTTTTCGTTTGTTTGTTCTTTATTATTTAATTAGTACAAAAACGTTTCAAACCTGCTAACCGCTACTTGTTCGGGCTTTCTTAAATTCTTTTTGATAATTACACTGCACAACAAAAAAATATTTTTTGAATGTTTCCTACACTAAATTAGTCTATTTCTACTATTTTTGGGGTGATAAAAACGAAAATAACNTGAGGTCTGGCCAAGCGCGCTTAAGTACCATTCGGTAAGATCTATCGGGTGCTATTAAGTCAACCATGTGTGTGTGTGTGTGTGAGATTGTTTGTATGTGCCAGTAAATATCTATAAATTTTTAGCTACAGGCTGATGTAAAAAGGAAAGCTATCATGCATTTCAAGACCATTTTATGGACTTGAAAATTTCGACACATTTGTACCTGCCTGTAAAATTTTATTTTATTATAAGTAACTATTAAGGTTAAATTTTTTAGAAATAAAAAAATCTAACCTTAATAGTTAGATCCTACCAAGAAAAACTAAATATTATATTTATTAGAGTAGTTTGAGTGTGTGTATGTGTCTACCAATATTCTAGTTTATATATAGGCCACAGTTTTCAGTTTTATTAATGGAATTTTGCATGTAACTTTACATTTTTTAATAGAAGTAAAAGATCGTATCCGCATTCTATATAGGGAAAGTAATATTTATTTTAGTGTAATGAAACTCAACATAGATTTGTTTATAGATAATATAATCTAAATAAATATAATAGACAATTGGGAGTGGGGGTTTACCATAACCGTAAATTTTGAACAATCTAGAAGCCGCAATTATTTGTTTTTCTTAATGAAATTTGGCATTTCGATTAGGACTGGGGGATTGCCTATAATGTCAAGTGCGAGTACAATTTGTTTTTTCGATTTAGCGGGCGTGAAAATATGAATGAAACTGAAGACAGATTTGCAAATTGATAAAATACGTAGGTGATAACGTGAAGCGGGTATATCAAATATAAATATTTATCAACTAGGATTCTGAGGAAATCGCCTAGTTTATACTTCATTACTTTCTAACTACTTTTCTAAATTCAAATTTTTTCTTCCATACTAGAGTTCAAATTGAAAGTATTTACCTTTAATAATTTTAATAGGTTTTTCTACCTAAAACTAATGTTTTATTCAGCAAATAAATTAATGTCAAAAATACACTTGTGCATTAGTACGTGTAAGAGAGAGTGCACGCCCACAAATCATGCGTTTCCACATACACACTAAAAAAAAAAATGTGCGCATTTTGAAATTATGTAAACATTTTTAAAATAATGTTTAATGTAATTTAAATTTTGATGAAACTGCAGAGTAATTGAAATAGTTTTCTTCACAAAAAAAAAGACTAACAATTAAGAGTTAATCACAAAAAACACAAAAAAACAAGTCTTTATAGACCTGTCTATTAAATACAAGAGCATTTTTTTTTGTTTATTATTCAAGATTTTTCTAGTCATAAAATTAAGAATTAAATTTAGTACACCGACGAATCTTTTTATCTATTACAATTCTACTTTTCCTATTTGAAGCAGGGAAGAAAATATTGTGTAGACATGTCTATGCCTCACCTTTCAACACTGTCAATAATTATTTATTAACAATAACTATGACTGATAAGCTTGTCTTATATCTTCAATTTTATTACTATCCCCCAATGAGTTTAATGACAGTATATTGATAAGGATTTAAAAATCGCTCCTGAAAAATACTTTAAATTCTCCCTATAATACTGTTATTATCACATAGTCAATATATTTTAAGTTTTTCTTGTGTTTGTCTACCTAATTGAGACAATATTTACTCCATTATAATACTATAAATCCTGAATGCTTATCTGGATTGAAGTGTTCTTTGTCTAACTGGCTTGATAAGTTATCAATTCTTATCAATTAATTTTTTTTTCGAATCTTGACGCCTCTAGGGTTATTCGTGCAACTTACTAAGTTCTATACAAAATTGAAACCAATGTTCAATTTGTTATTTTAAAAGTGCATTTCTACATAACCACCAATGAGTGACAAAAGTTTAATGAATGACACATTGGAAGGTTCTTTTCTAGTTATACAGGTAAAGAAGGTTATGCAAGTTGACATTTCCCAATAACCTTCCCTTTTAGTTTTCGACTTTTTGAAGTAATTACTGAGTACTTAGGAAAAATTGTAAATATGAACGAATTTCCTGGCTATTTTTCGGACCCAAATCTTTGCTATGAAATACCAAAGAAGACTAAGCTTACCCAGGAAGACGGTTTGAAACAGCTAAGGCTACTCATTTCTATGAAAGAAGACAAAAGTGAGTAAAAATTCATTTTTTTATACAAGTTTTCAAAAGAATATTTAAGTTCTGTGATAAACTTTAGACTTCCATAATAAACGAAAATGTGGCTTTAATTTTACCATTAGTACATTTTCTTAAAAATTTTAAACATCTGTTTAAACACAATGTAAAGGACTTGCTTGTGATTTTTTTTTTCTTAAATGGTAAATAATATCTGACCTCATTTGGTTTTTATGTTGATGATTTAAATCCCTTTGCTTCTTGACTTATGTGTATGAAGTAAATTCATTCACATATGTCAAGAAACTGAATAACCTAATGAAGCTATTTTAATGGATTTTATTTTTTACTTTTAAATTTTTCTTAGGTACAATAAGGGCTTTAAAAAAAATCCTTTTAATCCAGGAGTAGCTCCAACCACTATCATAGATCTACAAACATATATAATTTAATAAAGTATTTGAAAAAAAATTATATAATTACATTTAACACCTATTAAGTTGTATACACNATAAATTATGACCGATTTTATATATATATATAAAATAGCCCTTGGAATATAATTAATCCCTATGTATTGAATTATCTGCTACTGCAGGAAAAAGCCTCGCCTTAAAATACATTATGACATAATGACTTGTTGTTGACTGGAAAATAAGCATGGTGGGGGGTACGTCCTTGCGAAAAGTGGGTTTCGAAATATGTTTTGACACAGTCTGAGAGCACACAGATGTAACTCCCAGGTCCGTTTAGCAATATAGTTCTATTTATGGCACGAAGTCGCATTTAATACAAGCACGCCATTAGTTTCTCTAACGTTTCTCATCTCACACACGGATCGATGTCTGTTGGTGAACAGTCGAAATTTGGTGAGTTGTCTAGCACAGCGCGAAACAAGAAGACTTCACGAACTTTAATTTTCGCTTTGTTAAATTTCCAATAAAGATGGACAGAAAGTATAAAAAATACTTTCTTTTATGCAAAAATTAATTACGGGAAGAAGATCAACGTCCTTGTTACAGTATGAAATTTATTATAAATAATTCATGAGAGGGAACAGAATAAAAAAATCTATCTGTCCCAGCCAGGACTCGAACCTGGATCTCCTGCTTTCCGGGCCGGCATGCTTGCATTGCACCACCGGGAGGAGCTAGATAACTTATGCCCTCCCGGCGGTGCAATGGAAGCATGCCGGCCCGGAAAGCAGGAGATCCAGGTTCGAGTCCTGGCTGGGACAGATAGATTTTTTTATTCTATTCCAACAACTTAAACCGTTATTCCGAAAAAATAATTTAAATATAATTTGCAAATATTTGCAACCAAATTTACATTCATTAATGATATAATTTATCAAAAAAAAATTAACCTAAACTATTAAATTCCGCATCGTTAGATTACATTATAAAGAAAGAATATCCAACTGCAGGCTATTAAGATTATTAATCAGTCTATTACATAAAGTTTATGCTTTTCAAAATGTGTTTACATATTAAATATTTGCATAATAAATTTAGTTTAAGTGTTCGTGACAAATACTCCTTCCCAGTAGAAATAAATAAACTTATTCTGCTTGCGATAAACGCTGTTGCGTAATTATGCTTTATTGAATATATGTTTAAGGAACAATTTCTACTTCCAGGTTGAACTGAGTCAGTTGATGGTGTGTTGCTGAGCTTTCGCACACCCTGCTACGGCTTCTTCAGGGCTCATACTCCACTTAGCCCAGAAGAAAACACCACAGGTCAAACCTGGAAGATGAAACTGTACGTAATACAGAAGACCGTGGAAGCCAACGTGAGTATATATGTATACTTATTGTTCTTAAAACTTTATATGTATATGGGGGTTGGGCATCCATGGTATAGTAGTAAGTGTGCGTGAGTATTGGGTTCGGATCCCTATTTCAGTATTTCTTCTAAGCCACTAGTGAAGAATGAACCTTGAAGAATCCATCCTAAGACAAAGCTGGAAGAAGAAACTATAAGTGATACTGAAGACCGTGGAGGTCTAGTAAATAGCGAGAGACTAAGTGTACTCCGGACTGGTGCCATGATGGCGATGCCCTCAGTAAAAACTGATACACGTTGACGGCTCTCCGGAGAAATGAGATCTGTGTGTTTGCAAGAGACGACACACCACAGGGTGTAAGCCTCTACAGAAAAACACAGGTCCTCTAGTTATTTAGGAGGGCGTTTGGAGCAGGACCAATCACTCTGATTCAGGGAAGCTATAAGATTGCTTATAAGAATATGTGTATGATTAGGATTAGGATCATGTTATAGGGTGATCAATATCATGGTTATTACGCCCTGACTGTTAAGGTTTATCTAGGGTTAAATCTGTTATCCATTCTTTTAAACGTTTTCCGTTTTTTAGTGCTAGTTTACATTGCGTTATATAGTACTTGGTGTGCAATAGGTTATATTCGCACACACACCTACACACAGACATACACAAATATAGATACAAAACCATTTAAAAAGCAGAAATATAAATTATATAACTTAAAAAGTAAATTAATAATAAAAATTGAAACAATTTTAATATAGCAACAATATAATACTATTAGATTTACATAATGAATTAGAAAGGCATAGTTGATTTTTTTTTTGGGGGGGGGGATTANTCTAACTACCTTAATTTCTCTTATTTTATTTAAATTTCCTTTTTTTTCATTTGTACGATTATATAAACGCAATTTATTAAAATATTTTAGCGTCTGCTCAACTAAGTTATTTGATTTGTATTAAGCCAGGTATAATTTCAAGTTCATTCCGTATTTTGTGTAAATTTGATGTGGAGGCTTTACTTTTCTTTCAATTTGCTGTTTTATATTTAGTCTTAGAATTAAAAGAAAACTAAGTACCGAGTATTCACAAAGAGCTTAAAACAGAACATGAATTTTTCTGCTTATAACAGTCATGACTATCTTATTTCAGAAGGAATACAGCTATTTATAAATCACTTGATAAATATCCTTAGCCAATTTTTTTTTCCTGATTCCCACCTTTTCCTGATACCAAATATAATCACTAAAATGTATATATACTTGTCTTTAAACGCTTTACTAGCCGCAGTTTTCAGTCATCATGGAGAAATTTATAAATATAAATTTCAAATCTGTTCAAAAGCAGATTTTTTTTTCAGTTGCAGCGGTCGTAATATTTTAATTGAGATGAAACTCAACGCAAATTTCATAATTCATAAAAGAAAGATTTTATGAGCCTCATTATAGAATATAATAAATAGAAGGAGGGGATACCTTAACCCCAAATTTTATGTGAATGTCTCAGATGCCACAATTAGTTGAATTTACTCAAGAAATTAATGAAAGAACACCCCTTTTAAATGTTAAAAAAAAAGGATAAATTTGTTCTTAAGCAAAATCAGATATATGGTATGACAGTTAAATATTACCTGTCACGTCAAAAGTTTTTTCTATGTAGCGGGCATAATATTTATTTTGGAGTAAGGAAAGGGAGCATAGATATATTAATTAATAATTAATATTTTAGCTGTTCTACATTGAAATATAAGACACAGACCTGAGGCTTTACTAGAAACCAGTAAATCTTTAATAATTAATGCATACGACCTAGAAGTCGCAGTTAACTTTTCTTAATAAAATTTCGCATACCGCTTTCAAAGGTAAAGATTAAATTAATTAATAAAAAAAATCGGACGCATATAAGAGGATGATAACCTAAAATTTCAAGTGCGACCACAAACAATTTTATCGACGTAGTAAGTAGTAGGAATAATAATTAGGATAATGAAATTAAACACAATTTTTTTTGTTATTGATAAAAATATTTTTCGGACTTTTCATAGCGAATTATAATTATTAAGAGTGGGGGAGGGTTGAACTGTAATGTAAATTTTAAGTCTACTTATGTTGATAAGCTGAAATTTTTTGTTTTCCTAATGAAAATTCGTATGCATTTTATAAATATAAAAAGAAAGCTCATCTCAATGTTGAGTGAAATCGGACATAATATTTAACTAAGTTAAATAAAACTCAACTGATTTTAACGCTTATTCTATATAAGTCTGGAGGATTACATGATATGGAAAATATTTATTTTACAAAGCTATTGCGTGACTGACTTTCATGATAAGAAATGACAAAAATTTAATGGTTATTTATAATTTTCCTGCTTTTAGTTCCATGCTTACAAAATAATTTAGAAATCTTACAAGAGTAACAATTCAATTCTTGAGAAGTGTTTATTTGAAGTTTCTATTAACAACATAAAAATGGTTTATGACCTAGATTTTAGCTGTGAAGACACACATTATTTGTATTATCAAAGCGGTATATAACATCTTCAAGCTCTCTGATTGTTGGTGGAGTGTGCCGCCCTGTGTTGTTGCAAGGGTCTTTGCCCCAGGAAGACTGCAGGTCTTATGCAAGCCAACTACTCGCATCCAGGTAGCTTTCATACCCTTCCGACTCTCGGTGGAGTTACCTAACGACA
This sequence comes from Oncopeltus fasciatus, assembly GCA_000696205.2. Taxonomy (NCBI): domain Eukaryota; kingdom Metazoa; phylum Arthropoda; class Insecta; order Hemiptera; family Lygaeidae; genus Oncopeltus; species Oncopeltus fasciatus. The sequence continues at coordinate 117,711 of KZ808704.1, forward strand.
CTGGTACTTGTGTGGGGAGGCCTTCCTCGTGGATGCCCCTCTGCCAGATCCCAGGATCAGTGGATACTGCCCATATGTGGAAAAATCAGATTTGAAGCCTTCTGGAATGTACCATTTCCACACAACTTTCTTATTTATTTGCTTTTTTTGTTACGCGACAGGGCCTTCTAAGGAACACACACATAACATTTTGTATTAGATGATTTTAGTTGGGGTTTGGTCAAGGTAGATCCAAAAAAATACAAATTTAAAAATCTTCAGGGTTGTAGAAATACAATGTCATGGAGAATACAATAATAATTGACAATATTATAATATAGAATTACCATAATGTAATGTGATATCAAAAGTATGAATTTAGAAAAACATGCAAAAGTAAGAGAATTTGAAAAACATGCAGACAACAACTTATTAAAAAAATAATTGAATAACATTTAAACAGTAATTTACCACAACTGTCTATCATGAAGACAAGAGAGGACGACCTGTCCCTAAGTTCACATTTCCATGACTGAAGAATATTATTTTCCAGGGAAACAACATGGGAGGAGAAAGGGTGGGGGAGAAGGTAAGAGGCGGAAGGTACAAAGGGAGAGTGGCCTGTTTCAAGAGAGGGCAATAAAAATGACAAAGAAAAAAGGAAGGGTATTATTGGGAATAGGTAACTTTGGAACTAGGAAAAATGTTTGACAGGTTTATTGAGACGGAGGGCTAATGGTTTTTAGAATGTTGTTCAAAAATTTTCAAAATTCTAATAAACCATTAGCCCTCCGTCTCAATAAACCTGTCATGGAAATGTAAACTTAGGGACAGGAAGTCCTCTCTCGTCTTCATGATAGACAGGTGTGGCAAATTACTGCTTTAATGTTATTCATTTATTTTTCAATAAGTTGTTGGCAGCATGTTTTTCAAATTTTCTTACATAGCTTTCTACATTCATACTTTTGATATCACATTAAATTATGGTAATTCTGAATTATAATATTGTCAATTATTATTGAATTCTCATGACATTGTATTTCTACAGCCCTGAAGATTTTTAAATTTGTATTTTTTTGGATCTACCTTGACCGAACCCCAACTAAAATCATCTAATACAAAATGTTATGTGTGTGGTCCTTAGAAGGCCCTGTCGCGTACAATGTAAGCCGAAACGTTGGCAGATAATCTTTTTAAAAAAGTACACTTTTCTTAAAATTTGTGTTTTTTTTAGATATGCCTTGACCGAACCCCAACAAAAATCATCTAATAATTATTTCTACGGTCAAAAAACTCTCCTTTTTAAACATAACATTTTGGTCTACTTCGTTCTTCTTTACTTTCCATATTTCTCTCATCCTTAGGAGTGAAGTGCCCTCCTTTCATCTATCCACTTCCAACTTCTTTCTCCCTTTCTTCTTCTTCTTCTTCGTCACAAAGACCTCCATTTCCTGCATTTCTGTTTAGACAATCCTCATTGTTTATCCGTTGCATCCAGAGTTCTTCCCTTTATTGCCTCTAATGTCCTCCCACGCTTTGGAAGACGAGCACTCTGTTCATTTGTTTCTTCATTCTTGATGTATCCGTTCTTACCATATCTCCATAAATTACCTCTCATTTTCCTCATTGAAGTCTCCAGGTCCTCTGTTTCCTTGTATCTCCTGCTTTGATCTCATTCTATATTCTTGTCCTATTATTCGGGGTCCTTATATATTCCTTTAAATCTGTACTGAGAGGTACAGAAATACCTATTTTTATTTCGTACAGAAATACTGGTTTACCACCGTGTTGTAATGTCGGATTTTTGCTTTTGTGGATATATTTCTCTCTTTATAAGGATTCCCAGTTATGTATCACAGTTTATCCAACTTTCTCCCAAACATTAGAATTGCTTGACTGTTCTTACTTCACCATACTTTGTGTCTAATATCTCTTTTTTGTTTTTGTCATTTGTCGTTATCTCTATTTTTGCGAATGATATCTTTAGGTCAGCCTTTTCAGCTACTTCCTAAAGCTAATTCATTTGCTCAACTCCCTCAATGAATAATTAATTTATATTATATATTACATATTATATATATANTCTATTTTTGCGAATGATATCTTTAGGTCAGCCTTTTCAGCTACTTCCTAAAGCTAATTCATTTGCTCAACTCCCTCAATGAATAAATAATTTATATTATATATTATATTTATAAATTAGTGGCTATAATTTTTTTTTCTAGGCATTTGATTTTGAGAAAAAATTGAAAAAAATCTTTCATGTGAACAACCTAAATAGCTATATCCCTTCGGAATTCATTTTATTTTATTCTTATGGTAAGTACTTACTTTATTACATAATTAAACTAAGCACATATTTTTTTCAATAATATAAGAAAGATTTCAGATGCAATACAGGGAACTTGAAAATTATTAGTGGGAGTTAACTGAAACCTAAATTTTAATTTTGCGGTCTGCAAGCCGCAATTATTTCTCTTTCAAATGAGATTTATCATACTACTATTCAATGTTAAATGAAATTTTGAGTTCTTTTTAGAATGAAATCACTTCAATAGGAGCGTATATTTTTTTTTCGGTCCAGTTATAATGCCAACTGAATGTTCTAGTTAAAATTAATGTTTTTGTAGCTGTTTTTATTTAAGCTGAAAAAAATTGAATGGTTTCCATTCAATATAAGATTAATCAGTATGCTGCCCAGTAAATATTAGATTATTGGTTTCTGTAAATATGGGTGGTTTGGATATATGATAAATATTGGTTAACATTCACCTGTAAGAATATGCCTCACAAAGCAATTAGGAAATTGATGATAACATTATCCTAAAAAATAAGGAATGCAATCTGGTTTTCATTGAATATTAAAACAGTCTAAATACTTCCTTCTAATAATATTATGTATGCACTGAAATATAGGAAATCTGCTTAATTTTTTTTTATAATTTATCAATTTAACTAATTGGAATAGTTATATTGATGATACACATTTGTTTTTCACTTCATCAATTAATCCTAAAACCAAAATGGGTTTTGGGCATGGGAACCGTAATAAGAGTCCACGTCATAAAGTTCATACTTCATTGGAAAATACAGCATGAGTAATTTATTGTTTGATTTCTGCACTATGGAGAATTTTTTTAAATTTTTATTATCTTAATTGGAAAGCTTGGCACAAGCTTTCAATATGAAACTTATTTTTCGTGTTGTAATAAATATAAATTAAATGATTATTAACTAATAATTTGCTGAAATTCTTTAATGGTTATCCATACCATACATGGTGTAATTTCTAAAATAAGACAAAGAAAAATAGAGAATTTTAAACAGATTTTTCAATAATCTCTAGTAAATGTAAAGAGCTTATATGAAAGAGTGGGGGTTAACTAATACCAATAAACATAATTTTTTTATCTGATTAGACAAATACTTATTTAATCATATATCAAATACGTAAAAATCAGTTTTTCAAAGCTTTTTAAGTGAATAGAGCCATTAAGAGTGGAGACTTGTGACATGAAAATTTTAAATTCTAGCAGCAAAAAAATTGGTTCTATTTAATTGGAAAATATTTTCTAAAGGCAAATCACAAAATTTTAATCGTTAATAAGTAATCAATTAATGAGAGGGAATAGAATAAAAAAATCTATCTGTCCCAGCCAGGAAAGACAGATAGATTTTTTTATTCTATTTCCTCTCATTAATTGTTTAAAATTTACGTGGGATAAAAAAAAACCACTACCAAATAAAATATTTGTTAATAAGTAATAACAGTGTAATAATTAGTAATAATAGTGATTGACATAACTTGATAAAGAAAAAGTTTAAATCAGAGTTGGGCAAAATTCCATTGAAAGTGGAAGAATTGATAATTAAAATGATTTTCTTTTAACAAGAAAAACCTTATCATAAGCATTATAAGAGTGAACCTTAAACCCGGAGCTGGAAGCTCCAAGAGTCACCATTTTCAGAGGGGTTTAACATATAACACTTAAATTTTGGCTAAAAACATATCAATACATTAGCCATTGCCAATTTTTTTTTATGATTCTTAGTTATTAATTGTAAAATAAGTGTTGTATAATCCATTAAAATATCGAAGTACAGCGGTTTTTTTAATTAAATAAATTATATACACATAAAATAACAATGATTTTGAGGAACTCTGTTAGTTTATCCAGCCATTTTAGAGACAAAGTTTACTTTTATTCTAGCATATGCAGTGATTATTCCCAAAATTCTAATGTAGACAAAAGAAAAAATTATTTTTGTTTTATTTTATTTATTTATTTTTTTTTTTGTTGTGAGGCTAATATATGGCTAATATATTATAATATTTTGTTGAAATAATATATGGCTTTTAATAGCTTTTTTTTTTAGCGTTTAATATATTTCTGTAAAAATAGGAGTAGTGATTTTTCTCCTTTGCCTGCAAAAGAAAACTTGTCAACTTCCATGTCAAAATCAATGTCCTCTGGTAGCAGGATCCTACACCATCCCATTAATGTATAATAATTTAGTAGGTTAGTAGTGAGCTCAATTCTTGAGCAAGTTAATCAAACCACTGCTAACCTGTAACAGAGCAACATATAGGCGCTTATCAACAAATGCCCAAATAAATTCGCTTAGATTTGCCCGCTTTTTCTACGAGCCCAGCATAGAAGTTCAGACAAGTCTGTTTTGAAATTTCGAATCTAGGCTTTAACAAGGCATTTATAACATACAAGAGAACCATTTAAGGTAAAGCTACAAATAACCCAAGTGCTATAAGTATTCCTGTAGAACAGATTTCTAAAGTGTGACCGGCCAATAGCGGATATTGACATTTAAGGAGAGTAACGGAAAGCATGATTGCCTGTCGGCTTATCTCTGTCTCTCCCACAAAGTAGCACAGGAATGGGCAAAAAACCTCCTGTATTCTTGAGAGACACCCCTAAGAGAGTAGGATGCCGAGCCACCATCACATATGCGTATAAGAGAGGGGAGGAGACAACGGTCAGCATTGGTTCTTGTCATTTCTCTGCTAGTGCACGCACGCGTATACATGCTCTCACGCGTACACATGTGTGACGATTTTTGCTCGAAAACATCCGAGGAGGATGCCTCTCAGAGCCCCCTTTTGCCCACATTCAATAAATTGGCATCTTAGATCACTGGGAAGGCAAAAACGTTAACAAATATACCAAATATGGTTGGGCTCTACTAAATAACTTACTTTATGCGCAGTCAGAAAATGGATGGCAATTTGGGAATCATCTTTTCTACCTGAAATTCAAAAATATTTTGCTAATATCCATTTGCAAACTTTTTAACAATTACTTCCAGCGAGAAAATGAGTTACTTGCATTCAGATGAAGGCAGGTAATATTTTGGAGAAATTATTGAGATATGAAAAATTTGAAAATAATTAATGCCCTATTCAATAAGTCATCTTGGTTATCTCATTTTGAGAATTAATTTTGCTTGCAATTTTACTAGCCTTAGTGCTTCAAGACGTCAGAAAAGCCAGAAATTTAATCGTCTCTTTGACAGTGAAAATTTCTTCAAAATTCAAGACTGTTCTTTACTAATAGATTATTATATCTTATTTTACAAGTGTATCCGACCTTATAATGACTGATCAAAGCTATTGACATTTCTCCACATTGGCCAAAGGTATGGTTGCAATCACATAAACATAAGTAATTGATAAGGGCTCATTCACTACAGTTGTTAGAACAAAACTTGTTAAATACCGAGTTATTTAAGAACAAACAATATTTACTTGTTTTGTTTTTTTAGGAATTGCTTTAGGAAAATTTTTATTTCAATTAAATAATTGTCTTGAATTTTAATGTTTAATTTCCTTAATAAACATTAATTTTTTATTATAAATAATAAATATAACTTATATTACATACCTAAAAATAAAACTATCAATAGGAGAGGGGCTTAGCTGTGTTGTGTCTAAATTTGTTTGGAATAAACAGGAATGGCGCTGTGGGTTCGTTTCCACAATGGGCAGGCTTTAATCAAGAAAACGAAGTCATTGATTGGTCTTCTGAATGGTGGGCTGCCTCTAGATAACCCTTCCCTCCATGACTACAAGATGTAAAAATAAATCCTTTTGGAAATTTTATCTATGTATTCCATAGAATTGTATCATATAATGTGTATGTATAGAATGTATTCCATACATACAGATTATACATTTTTATTTTTTTAATTTAACCGTGAGGAGTTGGGTCGATGGACCAGCAGTGATGGTGATCATATAAATTATTTACTTATTGTAGTGTTATTTTTAATTTTTTTAAATA